>VZTR01021977.1:0-92409 GCA_013400775.1 Chaetops frenatus | reverse complement strand
GAAGAGACTTGTTCAGACATTTGACTTTTGCTATGGAACATGAAGTAGTTGTTTTTTATTGGTGTCTGATAGGAGGCACAACAGCTCCTTCCAGCTGTCAGAATCCTAAATAAATAGCAACCTCTCAATTACTCCAGCCACTGAAACTGTCATGAAATTCCTGATAGCATTGTCTTTGCACAAACTGAGTCACAGTGCTGTGTGAGCACACATGCAGTCACCCAGCAGCTGCACTATTGGCATCTAATAATTGCTTTCCTTTTTCATGTTCCCTTCTTGTATTCTTGAGAACTTTAGCAATGCAAATCCAGATTTGTTTTTTTAAACACTTTTTTTTCAATAAATAGGTCTAATTCATCTCTCTTCAGCATCACATTGATTTCACTGCCTGAAAATGACATATTTTCTGGTTTGGCTTTTAGAGGAAGAAGAGGAGGTTGCTACCAGTGTGTAAATTTGCATATCTGTGTTCTTGGCGTATTTTCAAATAATTTGCCAAGCAAATCAGTATGTTTTTGCCTGGGTCATGTGCTGGTTTGGGCTAGGGTAGAGTTAATTTCTTCCTAGTAGATAGTATGGCCACCAGTGAGTTTGGGAGCACAAGAGGTTGGAGGGGACACAGCCAGGACAGCTGACCCTAACTGACCCTGGAGATGTCCCAGGCCAGGTGGTGTCATGCTCGGCTGGGGGAGAAGAAAGAAAAGGGGACATTGGGAGTGATGCTGTTTGTTTTCCCAAGTAACTGCTGCATGTGGTGGAGCCCTGCTTCCTTGGAGTCAGCTTGGCATACCTGCCTGCCCATGGGAAGTGGTGAATGAATTCCTTGTTTTGATTTGCTTGTTGCCTATTAAACTGTCTTTATTGCAACACATGAGTTTTCTCACTTATACCCTTCAGTCTCTCCCCCATCTGTCTTGGGGAGGGGGGAAGTAAGTGGGCAGCTCTGCAGTGTTTGTTTGCTGGCTGAGGTTAGACTATCACAGCAGTTTGGCTGGTCCTCAGTCCTGTTATATACAATAGTCTGCATTAATCCTAAATTAATACTACAGGGCTTGATAGAGGAAAATAATTGAGAAGGTGATCAGAAAGCAGCATTCAGTGCTGTGCTCACCCTTCTTTATCAAATGGCACATTGATTCAATTGCCATGGGCCAGTGCTCAGTCACAGGCCTAAGGCATCTGTTCCTTGTCCTGCTTTGTTTTAGCTTCTGCAGGTTTTTCTGTTGGCAGAGACAGCTTGTGAGGAAAAAAAGATGGTGTCAAGAAGGCTGGTGGTAATGATTTGTTGGTTTTAGGGGCTATGCCAAATCTAAATGTGCTAGAATAAAAACACTTGCCCAGAGACAGGCTCTTAACTAGGGTTCATTTAAATGCAAACAACAAAGCAGCAATCCTTTAGCATCAAGGAAGATACATTTTATTACAGTAAAGGCTTTGTCACTGGTGTGTCACAGCTCTAGATCATCACAAAGGTAGGTCACCTGTCCAGCAGATGCTGTAAGAAAGCAGTTGCTTTGAAAGGAATTCAAGTCCACTGTGTATCTGATTGGCAGTGACATACTTTGTCCACTTCGATTTCACACACTCTGCATTCTCCAGATAAGGGCAGTCACTTGGCAAATCTATTAGAGTGATTCATTCTAAATATTAATAAGATTTTTACGGATGCTGGATCAATCAGAAGAAAACAGCCCAGTGTTTGTATTTCATCCTCTGCAGCTGCAGACTCTGATTGCATAGGTAGCCTGATAACTGACTTAACTTGCTCACCATCAGTTAAAGTTAATTTTCACAGAAACAAATCTCTCTTAAAAATGAGTAATTCAGCACTGCTGCTTCAGCATGAACAGTTTTGGCTTTCTATAACAATCTACCGTTTCTAAGCCAGAGAAAGAAACCTAGAAGCTTCTTTCAAAGCCACAACAAAAGAATGTCTGTGTACTGAAGAAAGATGGAAATTTTGGAGCATTTCTTTATTGGTCATGGTGTGTCTGCTATCCTGTAAATATTCCTATGTATGCCAGCACAATTTTTATGTGTCACTTCCAAACTCTGAGACATATTCATGTTTTTCCAGAGGGGATTCAGGAATGGAGTAGTAATTTATCTGGCCCACAAACTGATGCATAAACAGTAAGAACTTGAATAGAACAGAGTTCACCCTCACAAAGTTTCTCTGAACCTGGTTTTGACACTTGCTGTAAAATAGGTTTGATAGTTAAGGAATAATCATAGGTCTTGAGGAGGAACAAATGAACCATTTGGTCACTGCTTGGGGAAGGTTTTTTTTTCTTTGTGGTGGGTGACTGAGGTAGGAGAGAACCGTGTTGGATGGATCTGCAGGAGGAGAGGTGTGTTAGCATGAATGGCCAAATGCAGCCGTTTTCAACCAGTCACCTGAAACACTACCAATGAAAGCAAAGCATCCTTACAAATTTCATATATTGACCATTACTCTTCACTGTGTTTAAGTAATTCAGTGGCAAGCATTAGCAGAATTGATTATTGAATTATTTATGCCAATGGTCTAAACCAGCTGGGAATACTGCCAAGCTATGTCCATAGGGCACTTCAGAACTCCCAGCATTGGTCTGGAATGGTCCTAAAGTGTTCATCTTCAGGACATATTCTAAAGCATACTCCAATGCCTTTTTGAATTCCCTCCTCCTAACCTACTTGAGGCTGGAAAATAAGGCTCTGTAAAGGCACAGCACTGTGTCCCAGAAGACCAAAAACACAGATTCCAGCTCATGTGTCACTGTGGCTCTGCTGTTCAGCATTTCCACAGAATCACTGCAGAAATCTGGATGGAAAGTACACCTGTGGTAAGGCAAGGTTTAGAATGTAGGACTTGTCCAAATTTCACGTACACCAGATTCACAGGGGACTTGAAAAAACAAGGCCAGAGTGACTATACAGCAGAGGCAAACATCACACTTTAACTGAAGCTGATTCAAATCCAGGAGCTCATTTCTGTTCTCCCCTGGTTTTTATCGTGCAGTTTTAACACCAGCATTTATAGGTAGACACTGTTCTGAATAGGGCTCTATCAGTTTTAAAATGCTGTGAATCATCTAAGTGTAAGAGACAGCTGGAAAAATTCCATCTGCAGGCTGTAGCCCCTAGACTTGTCAATGCCTACCACAGTCATTTTTGAAGGCAGCTATAAAGGCTGCTAGAACCAGCCTGGTTAAGCAGCTTTTCTATTGCTTCTCTGGTGCTGGTGTCCTTTTCAGGGCTATTTCTCTACAAGCTGGTTGCAGTGTGTATTTGAACCAGACTGCTCATCAGCATTAGCCCCACTTGGCCTGTGGATGGTCACAGCAATAATGATGCTGCACCTACAGTCTCCTGTATAAATATTTTCTTTTCTGTCCTTTATCTCCCATTGTCAACCAGCTTGGGCTCATCTCACACAATCTGCTTGGAGACACAAAAAATTATGACTGCCATTAGCATCAGTATGGTATACCATGTTCTAATTTTATTTTTCTCTCCCATTTTTCCTTGCTGAATACAGCAATATCTGGAAATTACATTCCTGTAGTCAGCTCTACTAAAATTGCAGATAGAACATATTTATTCAGATGATGTATCATCCATCTTGGACAGGGCAAAATAAACAAAACGGTAGAAACTTCATTTGAAGGAGTAAAAGATGACTTTTGACAGTTTATATGCTGTGTTATGGGTGAGTTAGGCTAAAAAAAATACTGGTGCATTCTCAGTCTGTTACAGCTGCTAGTTTATTTTCTAGATGGTTCATTTATTTTTTAACAAATTGAGGGAAGGAAAGGAGGAAAAAAAAGTCTTCAGGAATTTGGGGCTTAGGTCTGTTAATGTGATTTCCTTGTTAGAGCCAGAGAGCAGAATCTGTGTGTCACTTGACAGCCCTATTTGGGATAGAAGTTGAAAATAGCTTGACTGCTGCTGGTACACTGGGTCTGCTTTTCACAGCTTTGTCCTGGAGCTTTAAACATTTTATTGCTTTCAAGAGGTTTCCAGAAGCCATTGCAGGTTATAATCTGAGGGAAATGTAAGTCTGCCCAACTACTTGGAGCTGGTCAGAGAAAAGTGGACAGATGCTTTCCTTTCCCTGGGGCAGCAGGGAGGTTTGGCCCCAGGGCATCTGGGGGACTGTGGAATATGGAAGAGGGAGAAATCTTGTCCATGCACCTCGGCTTTGTGTATTATTTTCTTGCCAGCCTCGGCAGTTGGATGCCTTGGCTTGGTGACCGACGTGCAATGGAGTGAGTGGCCACTCGGTGGAGTAAGGAGACCTCGGAACGCCAGGGGAAGACGCTGGCCTTGGCATCTGCACCCCTGCTGCTGTGCCTGGAAACACCAGGGAATGTTCCTTTGATCCGATGAATTCACAGTGGAATTGGCTTTATGTGAACCACAACAGAGGATTGTTTAGTTTTGGCAGTAACTTCGGGAGAACAGGTAGTTAAGTCTTTGTGTAATACGTGTGTTGTAAGAAGAAATAAATAAGACATTAATGTGTTTGAATTTAGTGCAGTTGCTTGCTAGCTGGGCTCATCTGACAGTTTTGCTCATGCCTAATTCATAGTCTGGCAAGAATACTGTTGAAATCAAGCAAGAGCATTCATACTGTGTAAAATTAAACCACTAAAACTTTTAAAAGGTGAGGTCCCATAGCACCTAGAAAATTTCAGAGTAAGATCCTTGGTTGTAGAAACATTTGTCCAAAATTTTTAAGTTTTGTTCTTGTTCCTTAACTTATTATAGAAAAATAGGTGAGAGAAAAGGCAGGGGAAAAAAATCAAGTACCTTGCTTCTGTTCCATACCTAATTAAGACAGTCTGAGAAAACTCCATTACCTCTTAAGTAACATTTTTAAGTTCTCAGGGGCAAGGGTGTTTATAAGCTGGTTATTTCTGCCTGTTACGTTTTGTTTGTGCCATTTAAAGAGAATGTCCAGCTGATCAAGCACATCTGTTACATTGTTAATCAGAGCAGTCAATGGGAACCAGGATTTGATTCAAAATACAGTAAGACTATGAGAAGCCAAATATTTAAGGAGGGCTATATTGTGTGTACTATAAAGAGAAATTGTACTAGGAAGCTGTTCTTAGGGGCTGGGTCTGAGGATATTGCTGGAACAGAACCAGAACTGCAGATAAGGCCATCAGCCTTGGGGAGTGCCCTCCTTAGACACCATTTCTGACACCAGATTACAATTTGCTCTGTAAATGGAACTGACATTGATGGAAAAGCAACTGAGTGTAAAGAAATCCTGCAAATGACAGCCATGGCCTGTGGTATGCAATGTAATATTTCCTCTTGAATTCTTTATTCTTAGCAGGCAAATATGGTAGCACCACCACTAGTCGTATTTCAAGTTCAGGAAACTAGATTGGCAGCATGTGAAATATTTATTTCACATAGTTCATGAATCAAATGAAGAAGTTGCCAAATATATCTGATTAAACATATAGTTTTATATACCAGTAAGGAAAAATAACCCACTGGTGCATGTCCTACCTAGAAGTGGAGGAGCAGGGATGAGCAAGGAGCAATGCCAGCTGTACCACTGGGAATAAAAAACAGCCTGCTGGATTCAGCCCTACAAACTTCACCTTGGCAGTGCAGCAGCCCAGCAGTGTTGGTGGGTGGCACGTGTTTGGTTCACTGTCCTGATTTGAGACCCCCAGCTTTTAGATCACAGACCTTTACTGACAGCATCTCTCATCCCAACTGTCCTGTGTTCAGTGCTATCAAATCATCTGCCAGCTGTCAGATGTTTGCTCAATATATTCAGCTGTCTGTAATGACAGCTTCTACAACCTCTCCAGCTCTCCTACCAGCTTCATTCTAGTGCTTTCTGGCACTCAGGCTGTCTGTGGCAGTTTTTGGCCTTCAGCACTAATTCCCCAAACCATAGTGTTTAAACCCAAATCTTCTTCCCCTGAAACCACCCCTTCCAAATTAGTGCAAGAATGACACAGATTTTAATGCTGACAGTTTTGGTCTAAATCCATGTTGCCCCTTACTTGCATATCTAGACCAGCAGAAGATAAAGGAGAGTCAGTGGAAATTAACTGGATTTCATGAAACTGAGCACAACCCCTCTGAGTTGTGGGAACTCCTCCTCTATTCATAACAAACAGGATTTTTTTTTTTTTTCTACCACAATATTTATTGTGACTACATTTCCCAGTCTGGGCCTGCACAGCTGCCCACCTGCACACAGTGAGGGGAGTTGGTCTAGGAGTCACTGAGACAATCTCAGCAAATGAGGTGGGACAGTGATTCAGATGTGCTCTGAGCCTTTGAAGAGGTTGAACTCACTTCAGAGCAGTTAGACTAACAGGAGCTGATTCCACACAGGTGTCTTCCCCACAGCTCCAAGGGCTACCAGCTCACAGATTTTTGAATAGGTGCCCCCAAAGGGTGTGCTGAGCTCAATCCCCACATAACCTGAGGAGTTCAAGGGGCTCAAGATAAAAGCTAAACATCCCCACATCCTGCTCTAAGAAGACAGCAGAAGAATCCTGCTCTAACCAGACAGCTTCAGAGAAGTTTGCTGATCAAATATTCTGCTTCCTTTTTCCCCTTCACATCTCCTCATATCTCTTAAGAAATCCTTTGCTTCCCAAGGTTCATACCTGATCTCTGAACTTTGATTTTTTTTCCCCAGACTGGAAAGACTGTTTAGTAGATCAGTGAGGGAAAGGAGAACTCTTCCATGGTTTTTTTTTTTTTAAATAAAGGAAGATCAAAGTGGCAGAGGCTCTGGAATCAGCTCCTTATCTCTCTGAGGGTGGATATGTGGGGAATTGTATTACTGTCACTGTGTTGTTGATTGACAGCTGACTTACAGGCTACAGGGCTGTCAACTCAGCCTCTTTCCAAACCCTGAATTTGCACATAAAAAGGGATGAGAGACTTGTGCTCAAAGAAATAAAACTTCCTGAGAACACGCTGGTTTCTACAAAAGAGATAAATTTGAGCAGCTTGCTCTAATCATGGAATTCTCAGGGTTGTTAAGGGCCATATGGACCTCTCTTACTGCAAGAAGCAAATGAATGGGTACTGTCTCGATTCAAAACCTGCTGCACTTACATGGTCATTTCACTTAGACAGCTTTATCAATCACCTACAGAATGTCACTCAGTGATTGATGGTCACCTGCACTCAGCATCTACAGCAGGAAAGGAGTGCTGGCAGAGGCAGTGCGTACCTGAGCCTGACAGCCAGAGCTCCTTCCTCCCCAGAGCTGGAATCATCGTGCCTGGTCTGAGGCACAGTGCAGAAACCAGAACCATCCCCGATCTCCCCTCTGGCAGCTCAGGGCTGTGGGCTTCAAAGGCAGTCCAAACCACTCCTGAGAAAGAAAAGGGACAGAGCAGAGAGATCAAATTAAAACCCAGCCATGGAGCACAGCAGTTGCAGGTGGCTTTAATGAGGAATCCTGCAAAGGCAGGGCCATCCTTTCGTCAGCCGCTCTGTCTCATTAAAGCGGGGGTGGGCAGTGTCAGTGCCCAGCCAAGCCCAGCCGTGCGGGGATCCCCTCCCATCGCTCTGCCTGCTGGCTTGAGAGCAACGGAGCGCGGGGGACGCTGCTTGTCCTGCTTTGCCTTAATTGCCTCTTAACTCTCTACACTCGGCTTTTTCCCCTCCAACCTGGAACTGTTCAGACCAGGCTATATCTAAGGAAAAATATTGCAGTGTGACTGGTGTTTTATTTGGGGCGTCGGGCTGAGGTATGGAGCAGCGAAGGGGCCGCAAACCAGTCCGTCCGCTGCCGCAGAGCCCGGGGGATGCCAGGCCCCGGGCCAGGCCAGGCTGCGGCCCGGGCTGCTGCTGTTCTCCTGAGCATCCCGCCTCGCTCCCTGCCCGTTCTCTCGCTCCTGGGGCGGTTTCCCTGCCATCGCCGCTGTTCCCAAATGCCGTCCCGCTGTCTCCCTGCCCCCGGCGTCCCCGGTCCCGCTGTCCCTGGTCCCCATGTCCCCCTGGACCCGCTGTCCCTGGTCCTGCTGTCCCTCTGTCTCCTGGTGTCCCTCTGTCTCCTGGTGTCCCCGCGGTCTCTCTGTCCCCCCGGTCTCTCTGTCCCTCTGTCCCGCCCCGCTCCCTCCCGGCCCCGCCGGGGTCTCCCTGCTGCCCGCGGCGCCCCCTGGCGGCGGCCGCGCGTCCCTCAGCTCCATCCTCCAGCTCTGCCCATTGTTCTCCGGGCCGTCGCTCCCTCCCTCCGCCGGGGCTCGCGTCCTCCCTCCGCTCTTCTCCATCCCTCCCTCCATCCCTTCCTCCTCCTTCTCGCCGTCGCTCCCGCCCCGCTCCCCGGAGCTGATGTCACGCACTCGCTGAAGGCGCGGGCGATCATGGCTGCTGCGGCCGCGGCCGTGCCGCCGGCCTCCAGCTAATGCCCGCGATGGAGCCGGCCAGCCTGCTGCGGTTCCTGAGGAAGCTCAAGGAGGTTTTCGACGTGTGCGATGAGGATGCGGACGGCTTCATCCGGGTGGAGCACTTCGTCGCCCTGGGGCTGCAGTTCGGCCAAGGGGATGAGGTGAGTGCGGCGACCTCCGGCCCCCGCGCAACTTTCACCTGCTGTGCCTGGTCCGACCCCGCCCGGGGGCCGCCCCGTCACCCACCTGTCCTCACCGCCGTCCCCGTCCATTCGGGAGCCCCGGTTCGTGCCCCAGGGCAGCCCGGTCCCGCTCGTTTCGGGGTGACTCGGGCTCCCTCCGTTCCTCGAGGGGTCCCAGAGCCCTCCCCTTAGTGGCCTGGAGCCTCCTCCCCTCAGGGCCATCGGCCGCCTTCCCCCTTCCCCGTGGAGTCCTCCCCAAAGACAGCCGGGCTGCCTCCTTCCCCAGGCGGTCCCGGAGCATTCCCCCGTCCCCCGGGGCAGCCCAGACCCCCGCGGTGACCTGGTGTCCTGGGGAACAGGGACAGGTCGCGGTGCCTTTCGAGGGGTGTGTTTATTCTGGGTTTTGTCCGTCCTGGCTGAGCCGAGCTCTCGCCGGGGTGCCGGGCTCGGTGGGGCACGGGGAGCGGAGCCAGCGCCGTGCCGGCAGTGTCTGCATAGTCAGGGAATCACCTGTCCAGGCACCCCAAAACCGCCCGGGGATGGGCTGGAAGCGAGGGCTCCATCCCTGCCTCCCTCCAGCCCTTCAGTGACACAGCGTAAATCTGGAGTCGCGCCACCGGTCTCGGCAGAGCCGTTGCGTCAGTGGGACCGGTGTAAATCGTGACATCAGTGTAGATGGGAGTGGGATTCGGGCCAGAGGCAGTGAGGGCACCGAGATGCGCTGGTTGGAAACAGTTCTCGTCAGTGATTCAATCAAGGGCTGCAGCTCCAGGGAAACGAACCAGCCAGAAACGCTTTCCTAGGAGAACTCTTGGGATGTTGCACTTTACTGTTCAATGCTTCACAATGCGCCCCAGCAACTTTGGGTGCCAGGGAGGAGGAGTCAAGTTGGGACTAAGATGGGGTCAGAAAACCAGTGTCAAACAACCTTTTAAATAAAGGTTACAATAAAAAAAAATAACTCGAGCAGCTAATAAAGAAGTAGTTTATTAAAGAGGAATGCCAAAGAGGCAGCAAAGCCAGAGTGAATTCAAGTAATTGTTTGAGCAAATTGCTTATTTCTGGCTTATCACTCTTAATGAAACGCAGTTTGTGAATTAAATCAGGAAATCAGGAGACAGAAGGCTTATTACTTACAGATAGTCAGAGGTCTTAAACATTTTCTTAATGAGAAGATGCAGTTTCTAGTTTTAACAAGCAAAATAAGGAGAAATGAGTAATCGTGACAAGTTTTATTGATTTTGGGTTTGTCTCTTGTTGTATAATTTTATATAAACTAATAGAAGTATTTTTAAATCCTTGCTGCCAGATAAACTGCATCCAAATTGTTTTTTGCACTACTGTGTTTATTTGGAGGCAGATCAGTGGCTTTCTTGTGCAGCACTGAGGAAGACTGACCAAATTCCACTGGCTGTTTTGCAGCAGGATGACACTGATGATCATAAAAATCCTTTTTGGTTTTAGAAGTCTTTCAGGTTGCAAGAGTGGACTAGGTGTTCTGTAAGATGCAAAGGAGGATTCAGGTGATAATCTCATAAATTTAGAGTGAATTGGAGTGTATTAGTTGAAAAATATTTAAATGGAGAGAAAGAGAAAACTGGAAATCCCCGTAAAGACAGTGCTAGAAAAGTACCAGTTGTCAGTGATAGTTTCAGGATGGGTTGCCTCTCTGGGAAGGCACAGGACAGAGAGCCGGTAATGAGAGATGCTTGCTTTGTATTTCATTCAGTTGTAACTGGCAGTGTTTGATAAGGTAATTGTAAAACTGGGACAGAGAAGTCTTATCTATATATCTTATCTCTTTATCAGTGTTATAATATAACTTGTTCTGGTTTACTTTCCTGTGCCTGGTGTAGTTGGTGTTGGAAGTCTCTTGACTTCAAAGGAGCATCTGAGTAAATGGGATTTGTAAATCACCCAAAGAGGTTTGCTAGAGAAATACAAAGTCAATTTTCCAAGTGCAGATTTACTCCAGAGCAGCCACAGTAGGTGAACTACTCTAGTTTAAAGGTTTGTTAAAAGTGAACTTTTTGTATGATGAATCACAATTGATGTTTGAGGATGGTGAGAATCTACTCTCCCAAGTGGCACAGTGCTTTCAACCTTGCATCTGCAGGAACCTACCAAGTTCTGTGTAGAAATGCATCTCATGAAATTAAACTGAGGAGACACTGTTAGGGAGCAGTTCCCTTTAACACATTGGAACATATTTACTGTCAGTGTAAGTTAGTTACATTTTTGATTATGCTACGCTTCTTGGGCCTCATCCACCTTGGCTCCCTTTACATTCAAAAGAAAACTTTCCATAGGCATCAGTGAAAGATTGATTTGCCCTCGTGTAATCAAATATAAACAGAATCTCAGAATATTGGAGTTCATCTGGCCACAGGAAGGGTCCCATTTTGTAGCACTGTGTACTAAGTAGTTCTGATATTTATCAACAGTATCTGGGGTCACATCTATGAAATGAGAGAGAATCTGTCCCTTCAGTTGTGCCTGAAGGGTACACACAGCTTTTCACCTCTTCTCTACCTCCTCAGAGCCACCACCATCCAAAGTTTGGAGTCTGTAAATTCTTAATACTAACTTCAGTAGAGTTCGTAGGGCATTTAGCCTTTTCTGGTTTTTTTCTTTTTCTTTCTGTCTCCTTTTTCTTTCATGTGTGTGGTGTGTAGTCAACATGCTGAATTTTATTATTCCTGAAAGATAACAACTCTGAAAAACTGCCCCAAGGCAAAAACGTGGCAAAGCAGCAGCTTTTCCTTCAAGCAAAGCAGTCCTTACCTGCACAGTCAAAATAATAAACTTGAACGTTTCTGGTTAACTTTTTTTGCTGTTTTATTTTTAATGGGATTTTGAAACCTCTATTTCTATTAGATTCTAGCAAGCTTGCTTGCAAGCTTTTGCTTTGCCCTGCAAACATGTGGTTCGACTAAACAAAAAAAATTATTTGGTTGTGTTTCTTTGGCAGAGCCAGGAGCAGAATCAGGTCTCTAAATTCCTGAATTTAGAACAGACCTGACTGGCTGTCAAGCACTGCTTGCATGTACAAACAGTTGTGGAATTCATACTTTTAGGCAGTTGGGTATTCTGGCCTGTCTTCATCCCATCTGACTGTGGGCATTTAACTGAGTTGTCTCCATCAATCTTTCTTCATGGATATTGATGAGCAATTGAACACTAAGAGGCTTTAACAGGACCAATGGATGAAATAAATCATTCAGAGATGATTCCTTGTCTCCAGGACAACAGAAACTTCTAGCTGAGACTTTTGGCTCCGTGCTTGGGTCTGACTTTCCTTGTGAATGGGGTGTTTGCCGTTTGTGTAGAAATCTGAAGAAAGACATGAAGGGCTGTTTCCAAAGTGACTTGACTGGATGGCATGTGCTCACTAGCTAAAGAAACACCTCACATAACACTGAGAAATGCCAAGAGTCGCTCACCATCTGGTTCCCTTTCACTGGGAAAAGAGTTGCAGTAACAGGCAGGCGTCTGGGAGCATTGTGAGTGACATGTTCAGCAAGCTCCAGTTCTGGCAGGGGATTGTGTGAATGTGTATTTCAGGGTAGTGCCAGTTGATGTTTCATTATGCCAGATTCTACTTAAACTCCACACTCAGTTTTCAGCAACAAGTGAAATAAGCTGAGCCTGTTGACAACTTCTCTCTGAGGCAGGTTTGTAAACCCTGCAGGTGCTCACATCTTTGTCATGGTGAGATCTGCTCATCAGCTTGAAGCAGTGTCACAATTGAAAGGGAGCTTGAGCTGCTAATGAAATGTATAGGCCAATATCAATTATTCACATTAGTGGACTGTAATTCACTGAAAATCAATGGTTTATTAGTGGTGTAGAAGAGAAATAGCTAAAAATGAGTTTACGTATTTCTCATGAACAGATGAAAAATTCTGGCCAAAAGAAGCTGTTGAGATAGGGAGATGTTTGTTGCTAATTTCAATCATCAGCCCCATTCAGGGCTGAAGTTAAAGGCATCAACCCCAAGTGCTGGCCCAGCAGTAGATTGTGGCTGTGGCTAAGTATAATGGCACTCCTGGTCCTTCATTTTGACTTGCTGTCAGACGTCCCCCAGGAGCTGAGATTGTCACACTCCAACAGCCCTTCTGTTGTAACCATTTCAGAAGTAGCTTCTGTAATTACAGGACTGTGATTTCACTGCCTGACAATCCGGAGTCTTTCTGAGAAGTCTCTGTGAATTTCTGATTCCTGGCTGTAGTGTTGCAGTTCAGAGTTGCACGCAGAAATTAATGGAACGAAAATTCCTGTCAGTGTGCACGGCTACAGAAAGTAGTTCATACCTTCTTGGGAACATGAGTCTGCAGCCATGAGAAAAAGAGACTTTGGCACTGAAACATGGAAACAAAAGGGTGTTATCAAGTGATACTGCCGTTCTCATAAGGGCATATTTCTTCTTTGCTTTTCCTGGAAATAATTACTGATAGAAAAAATATTTGCCTAGACATTAACAAGGGTATAAAGAGCAGCCTTGCATGACAGTGTTTTCTAGGCAGCAGCAAGGCTGCCCCATATTCAAATTCCTTAGAACTGTATTTGCTAATGACCCAGATGTTTAATATAATGTACACTGACTGGAAAAAAATACAGTTCTGAAGTGGAAGAGTGGAGTACTCAGTTTATGGATTAGTCAAGGTACAGTCGCTGAAGCTTCCCTAATTCAATACAAACTAGCAGTGAATATGTTTAAAGTAGCCTTTTGGTATATGCTGAAACTAAGCATGTATTTCTAAACAGCTGACATAAAGCAAGCTTTGTACTTAGTGTTAATGAAAAGCACTGTGGTGGAGAGAGGAGCTCTAGGTTTGCTGTGCACTCATGAGTTTAATTTGTTATGTAATGTTTGCATTTCAAAGGTAAGAGCTCTGAGGGGTAGAGCTAAAAATTGATGCATGTACAGCTAAGAATTGATTGTTGCTGTGTTTTGCAGTACAAGTCAGTGATCTGAAACAGTAAATTCTTAATGCCTGAAGGAAAGGCAATCAATTTTGATAGCAATTCTTGATATTTAAATCACTGTATTTTATCGCTACCTCAGTGTTTGCATTTAGCACAGATACAGTGATATTATGTTGACTTACCATTACATGCAAAAGTAAAAAAAAAGGCATGAATGAAGCATAGAAGACAGTACGTATGGAAGTATGGAAGGTAGCATATGTAAGTGGTGCATTAAAACATTCAGCTGCCAGCAAGGCCAGATATTTTCTATGTAAATTTTTCTCTCTCCATGCCTGATTCAGTCCATGCTGTTGAGTTGTAAAATTGGTGTTCTTTGTCTGTGATTCACCTGCACGTTTTCCAGAAATTGGCTCATGCAAATCCTATGGAGGCTTTCGGATTTCTCACGTGTATTGATTTTATTCCTCTAATATGATTAAGCTCTGAAAAGCAACTTAAAATTGCTGGAAGGGAGGGTAAGTCTTGGAGGGAGAACAAGACACTGCCATCTAGTATTTGTGGGGTGATCCCCAGTACAGAATTGGTTTTGGCTTCTAAATTGCATTGTTACCTGCAATTTAGCACAATTGGCTCATACTCAGTGCAGTGCTTTTGTAGCAACGAAGTGGAAACAAATCAATTGCCTTATAATGTTTAATGTTTTTATTCTCTGTGCTGTTGACAATATAGTTTCCTATTATTTTATCTGATTTTAACGCTGATATTCACAAAGGTTTTTAAATCCTTGATCTGATTTTTGCATCAGACTATCTGCTCAGGAGTTCTAACAGCTCTTAAAATATGCAGTATTTTGGGGACACATGCGGCCTCAGACCTAGATCCTGGCACAGGCTGCTGAGTAAAGCAGAGGGTGTGATTAAGCACGTGAATGGTAAAAGAGACCACCAGACACAATCACTACTATTCCAACATACAGTTTTATAACATCAGTGTGAGTGCAAACCAAGCACTGTATGATAGCCTTTTACTCAAGATGCAATTGAAGGGCCTCACTTGGAGAGAATGCAAGTGTTTCTGTAGAGTTATGAGCGCTGGTTTCACGTTTTGTGTGCAGTTAAAACCAAAAATAGCAGGGCTCCTTCCTAAGCCTTGAATCCGTTTCAGTTCTGAAGGATGTTCAGCCTCAGAATATTCTGAGAGACAGGACTGAACTGTGGGTGAAGTACTGTGAGGGAGACATGGTCGATGCACAGGGCACAAAATGCAGGCACTGGAAAAATTGCAGTGCACTCCTTGGATTTTAAAGCTGCTTTGACAGTTTAGTTTGGGTGAAGCATTATGGTTTTAGGGGGTCAAATGAAAAGCTTAGAAACAGGTGAGACTTTTCTCTGTTAGGATTCCTGAAATTAGAAGGAAAGGTACTGGAATGGTGTGCTCTGGAATGCAGAGCATATTGGCCTGCTGAAATGAGGGGTGTGAATTTCAGAATAATCTACATCTCACTGCTTACATATGTGTTTTTTCAAGCATTCCATAGCATCACACATACATCTGCTTTGTCAAACTTGGTTTTTTGGGGGACATTCTGGTAGTGTTCCAGCACCTGCAGATGAACTGACCCTCCCCCATGGGATCCAGATGGCTTCTGAAACATAGGATATTATTTTCCAGTGGCATTTCCATTGTTATGATGAAATATCCAAACAAACATGCAAACAGCTTTATCTGTGTGTTTGCACGTATTGATAGATTTGAGAAACTGTCCTAAAATACTGGTGACTTTGCTACTTTTGTAGTAAGTGACTATATGGACAGTTTTAAACCTAATATATGGGATGTGTGTGTTAGGATATGTAGCTAAGGCCACTTTTCTCAATGTTGTAACCTAATGGGAACAGGAGAAACCTGTAGGATAATTTTGTTGCACACTTTATGCAGACTCCTTAACAATTGCTTTATGAGTCTGGCACATTATTTTTGCCTGGAAGAAGTAGGAATGTAATTAACTTCACTTTTTGGGGTTTTCTGTAAGTATGATATCTTGATGGATTTCATTTGAAGCTAGCTTTTTATTGACAAAATTTAAATTGGCAAACAACAAGTGAAAATGCTCCAAATAATAAAATTTTGCTCAACACAAAGCATTTTTCTATTTTCTTCTGAGAAACATGAAAAAGAAAAAATGGTTTTGATTTCCTTTACTTGGTGAGAAAGCTGAAAAATCAATTTTTTACGAAGTTATGTATTGAGCGAGTGCAGGGACTTCGTGGATGTTGGAGGAAGGGAAAACATGTTGTTGAGTTCTCTGCCTAATTGGAGTTATGTTCAGGTTGCAGTTATCCAGAGCTGTGGGGAAAATAAAGTCACAGGTAAAGCAAAGTCATGAATAATGTCAAGGCATGTAAGAGACTAGACAATGAAATCTGCAGGGGAAGAAAATCAGTGAGTTTGTGCAAGAAGCAGGAACAGCTTTTAAGTGTGGTACAAAAGAATTTGGGATTATGGTCCATGAATGTTTGTTTGGCTATCATTCATTTATTGCAGCCAGACATGGGAGAAACTTATGAATTTTAGCCTCTAGTATGAAGAGTGAATTGTGTGTTTCATTCTCAGTTCTCTTTGGGATTGTTTGAAAATAAAGAATTGAGGAGTGTTTTGGGACACATCTTCAAAGGAGCTTTGATAATGTCAGTTTTGCTTTTCCTGCTGTGCAATTACAAGGCATGGAAGTTTCCACTGAGGAAAACTGCATCTTGCCTCCTCACCTGGGAATTGAGCGCCCTTTGCCAAACACAAACTCCTCTGCATGGTTGGGTGCATTTCACTGGAAAGTGCTGTGATATTTGCTTCCAATCAGACAGTCCAATGTGTCTTGTTTAGAGAGAGAATGAAATTGGTTTCAGCAGTCTGCTGTTGACAGCTGTCTTTTGGGAAGGTCTAAATTTGAAGGTCAATGCATCTGTAAGTGCCAGTGTGACTTTGGGGTGGCAGATTATGATCTTTATCAATAACCTACTGCCTCTCCTGTGCCCTGTAGTCACTTTGACTGATGACTCTGCTGGTACTCTAGAGGATTTCTGGACATCTGTCAGCCGGATTGGAAGCTTTGGCTCTAACCAAACTCATGATGTCTTTCCAATGGGTGAAAAGATGATTTACTATGTACAGGGAATTTGGCACAGGTCAAGTTACTGTCGTGGTGCAAATGCTGGCAGATGCAGATAATTTTTTCTTGATTTAGATAGTCACCCAGATAACCTCTGGAAAAGGTCAAATATTCACAAATTACTTGCGTTTTGCCTAAGGTCATGGCACAGATTGCTTTTTCTGTGTGTCTAGGCCCATGTGATTTCTCATACTGTATTTTTCTTGTAAACTTGGCCTGACTTCTTGCACTTCTTTTCCCAGAAATAATATTCTTTCCCCTCTGGCATTCTAAATACATTTTCAGAAACCTAACAACCCTGGTGTATGGAGGCATCCTCTTCGTACTCCTATCTGGTTCTCTGTGAGTGGGTGGTGGAGGTTGGTGATGCTCTGTATCAGCTGTTTCTTTGGGGTAGGCATGGAATATTGGGTGCATTGGCACGAGCAGGGCCAAATTGCTGCTCTCAGTCTGCTGCCTAGGGCCACAGAATGGTTGGAGGAGGAGGAGGAGGGCACCAGGCAGTAGGGATGTTTAATGCAGGAGGATCGATGGTGCCTCAGGGGAGCCATCATGAACAGACTGCAATCCCCACTGTCCTATCACTGCAACATCACAGCTCTGCCTGGGCTCTGCTTTTGCTGGAGACTGAAGTAATGCATGATGTTCTGGCCTCACTGTGTTATTCTCTGCACTTATTCCTTCCATCTTCAGAGACAGCTTCAGTTTTGGACTCGCCATGGCTTGTGCTTTTTGGTGGGTGCTCCTGTTCAAGTGAGGGTGATTGTTAAGCTCTGGTTGTGTTACAGCAAAATAGCACCTGTTTGGAAGGGAAGGGAACTTCGGAGGGATTGGTCTAAGTGGTCGTAAACACAAATGATTTATACAACGTTTCAGGTGAAAAGCTTGCTTGATGGAGTTGGTTGGATAATGTGGCTATAAATTACCTTAGAGTTTATTGCAGTTGGCTGCTGCAGCAGGTCTTTAGCAATCTATTCTGTTCAGTGGCACTACTCCTAATTCAGTGCCTGACACTGCTTGCATTTTGTAGATGTTGCACTATTCCGTAGAGCTGCTACCCTGGATTTATGGTACAGGGTGAAGAGAGTAGGAGGGCAGACTCCTCCCATAGCAAGAAATTGCTGATGTCTCTATTTTAGGGAAGAAGTGTAAAGAGGCACATTTCAAATACCTTTTTTTACAGGGGGAAGGGTTACCGTGGGTAACACTTGTGAAACATTAGGTCTGATTTTACACCACACCCGCCACCCTCTGCCCCGTGTCACTTTGTTCTGTGATGAGCCGTGAGCATCAGGTTCATCTTCCAGACTTCTGGATGGCACAGGATGGCTGGAGAGACATGGCATTTACTCTTGTTGGCTTCCAGAGATGTTTCCTGAGCCCACCAGCACACCAGGCTGAGCACCCTCTGCAGAGCAAAGATGCAGAACTGGATTTTTAGGAGGAGTGATTTTGGGTAAAGAGGTGTGTTCTCGGAGTCCTTTGAAGGTGCCTGTGAGATGGAACCTCGCTGAGCTGGTACCTCCCTGCACTGTAACTGCTTTACAGCTCCCAGTGCCTTAGAAGGTTGTGTCATTCTCTGATTAACAGGTGTGCCAGTCAGAGAAGGTATCTCTTTAATTAACCAAATACTATTTTGGCTTTAATTTCTCTTCTTTTTCCCCTGTGTTTTCTCTCCCACTCTTGCTGCTGATAGAAATGTACCCATTTTATAATCAGTCTGTTAGTCATTACTCCTGGTTAACTTTGGTGAACCTGCTGTCAGCAGCCCTGTGTGTCACCATCAGCTCCAGCCTGTGGTTTCCCTAAATCAGCTGGGCAGAAGGATCCCGGTGGGGAGGGGGAAGGAGGATGTTCCCTTCGAAAGGATTGCAAACATATGGACAGGAATGAATGAGTGCAAAGGAAATATTGGTGAAGTGCACCCTGTGAAACAGCATGTCAGTGTTTGAGGGAGTACCTCTGTCTGTGTAGCTCAGTACCCACATGCAAGTATTGATTTCTAGGAGTAAACTGCCAGCCTGGAATGGAAATGGATTTTAAGACTCGAAGTGCGTGCTCAGTGCACACTGTAATTAGATTGTGATTGCAATTTCAGCACAGGACTGAACTTCAACCTTTTAAAAACTCAATCTTTCTTCGGGAGCTCATGGGGCTATTTATGATATCAGTGATGGACTCAAGGAATATCACAGCTATCAAATAGGGAGGAAAGGAGAGACTGTCAAAAGATTACATTTTGATGGCATTTTAAATGTTATCCCCTACACTGCGTTTAATGATTCTCTAGTTCTGCTAAAAGTCAGTGGCACTAAAATGCACCCATCCTTTTTGAAAATGTGATTTTATTTCCCCAAGTACAGCAGAGACTTAGTAAAATTTTACTTTGGCCCTAGGAAAAGACTCAGGAGGTGCTAGACACAATAACACATTGCTCTCCACAGAGCAATTTTCCCCTCTGTCAGAACTGGCTGTTGTGCTTTCCGTTATTAATGAGGGAGTTATAGTTCTCTTTAGGAGAGGTTTCCATGATATCTGCTGCTTGGCACTTCAGAGACTCTTCCTAAAGGGCTGATCTGATTCCCATGAAGATTTGGTGCACTCTCTGTTAAATGGGTCACTCCATGCCAGATAACATGAGCAGTGTCTGCAGCACTTCTTGGGACCAGCAAGGAAGGCAGGCTCAGTACAGGCTGTGTGTCAGCACCACTTGACAGAAAAACCCCACACAATTTTTAAATAGTCATCTTTGCTCAACTAATATTAGCAGAATAAAATAACAAAATAGACTGGGGTTTTTTTGGTGCCAGATTAATAGATTTAGGTCACTGACTGTAAATGAATGTGACTCAGCTGTGTGAATAAATCAGTTCACTTGATTGTGGGATGGATTTACACTTTCAAAGCTTTTAATAGGTAATGAATATTCAGGGTCTACCACATGGTAGGAGATCTGAAATGAAGGCTTAGATTATAGCAGCCCTGGCTCTCAGTCAGCAAGTGCTACAAAAGGAGTGTCTTGGACTGGTAGAGAGCAGTGCTGCTCTTATCCCTGTTTTTTTTTTTCCTCTTTGCTGTTGCTAATAGGAATGCAACAATGTGTTACACCAAATGTGCAACTGGTGGCTTTAGAAGACAAGTTTTACAATGCTGTAGTGATGCTCAGAGCTTGCTGTCCTCTCATCACCATTTGTGGTCATCAAATGGAGTTGAATGGGTGTTAGACAGGGATTTGAAATCTCCCAGTAGCTTGCAGAGGAATCTAGCAGCAGTTGCTCACCCCAGCCCTGTAGGAAGGGAGGCAGCACCAAATTCCATTTTAATTTAGGGTTAAAGGGTCAAATCTGTGCTGTAACAGGAAGTATTTGATGGAACACTTATCAACTAAGTTGGTGCTGAAAAAGGTGGCTCCCCTGGGTTCTTCTGTACGGACACAAGGTTTGAGATGGTAAAAACCTGTTTCAGTGAGAGTCATGACATTGATTTGCACTGTAGAGCCCATGCTCATGCAGGAACATGCAAGAAATGCATGACTTTCCTGGGCCCTCATGAGCAACTCAGTATCCTTTAATAATTCCTATTTTCTTGGTTTTTGAAATACTGTTCACGAGAGTAGTGGGGAAGGGAAATAAAGATGCTGGTTCAAAGTTACCCAAGTTAAGAATAGCCTACAACATGACTATGAAGTGTTTTAAGTTTGATATTTTTGCTTGCAATGGAAATTTCTTGCCAGAGCTCTCTGTGGAATTAGTTTGAAAATCTGAGTTCAAGGTAGCTGGATAAGAAAAAAGGATTTGGCAGTTCTGTGAAAATCTTTAATCAAAAATGATCTATACAGCACCTCAGCAAAGTTCTCCTGGGCACAGCCTTTCACTGCCTCGCATGTGCCAAGACTGAACCACAGCTGATGACAAAGTGGGAGAGGTGACAGAGCTGATCTGGAATGTGTCTGGTTTAGGTGTAGTGTGTATTAACCTGCCACAGTAACTTGGTGTATGGGCAGCCCTGGAGATGGTCAACACTTCTTGAAGCAGGGAAAAAGAAGGAACACATTTGTTGCCAAAGCTGAGCTTATGATCCATGTGCAACCAGGACCTTCTGGTGTTCCACTGATATTACAGCATGCAGTTCCAGAATTTGTGATGCTGACAACCTTGATAAGCTTCCTTACTTCTGCTGAAAATTGATCAATTCAAAGAAAACCAAACCAAATAAAAGGTGTTAAGTTTCTGAAAGGCAGGGGAAGATCTCGTTAAAAACAGCACTGTTGCAAGGAAATCTGGTATAACCTGCACAGCTTCTCCTCTGCCTGAGTGTAGCCAGGCACTGATGGATAGTCTGAAACATGAGACAGAATTAATACCATTGGTAAAGACAATGATGAAGGAGAGGAAAAACCAGGCCTCAGCTGTGCCAAGCACTGAGTTGGATGCTTCCAGGGATGTTAATAAGGTTTGGGTGTGTGAAGATAAAAACATCGATGATTTCTGTTGAACAGGCTCAAATTGAATGCATATAGCTGTTTTGCTGAATTTAAACCATATTTTTTCCCCCTCAAAAAGTCCTGTATGATTTGGGGCATCCATTTAAACAGGATTGTCTGGAAATTAATCTGAAAGCATGAGGGATGTAAAAATTGATAATTTTTTAGGGTTTTAACTATACTATAGAATTCTACAGCGAAAGAACCTTTCATTCTTAAATTCTACAAGCAAAGTAAAAATCTACCATTTCTATTCACTACTACAGGTTTTCTTCAATAGGGCAGTTAATTTATTGTTTTATTCTGTTATCTGTAAGAGCTAAGCAGTGGAAGAAGCTATTGAGAGTAGGTGTACAATGTTTAAGGTATTTGAGCAGAACGCCAGGGTATTATTGAATCAGTCCTCCCAAGCTACAGCGTAATATTCCTGATGAGGGAAAGGCCACGTGTTTGAGAGACAGCTCAAAGGACATAAGGCTAGGAAACAGAAAATGGAGAACCAGGAAGTTTTTTTGACAGACAGAGGGTTTGAACCTGCAGAATTCTGAGCTGGCAGTTCATCTTTGTGGTTGTGCTGAATTGGAACTAAACTGCTCAGCATTCCTGTGAGGTGGGGAGTCTGAATAGCACAGCAGGGCTGGGAAGGAAACGAGCTTGCTGATAAAGATGTTCCAAAGTGCATCTTCAAGGCAGGTCTGAGTCAACACTTTGAGATAATGCTGTCAGACTAGATGATAACACAAAATATTCTGACAACCTACTTGGTCTGGAAGCACTCTCTGTTCCTTGGCAGTGACTTCTGATTGAACTGGGGGCTGTAGCTGCCAAAAGTCCAGTGCCACTGTGACTCAAGCCATTGATTCCTTCTGTTTGGCATAAACTATTCAAATATGTAAATAAATTTGTGTGAATGCTAGGAATCATATTTTTATTTAGAAAATTAAATGCTCTATCACTTTATTAAGGCTCTCTGAGCTCTACCTGAGGCACAGACAGCAGTGAGAAAGCTCACATACACATGCCACAAAAAACATGCTCAAGAGAAAGTTTTTGATATAGGTACCCTCCATTTACAACTTTGCAATTGTATCTAACCTTTTAAAATAATCCAGGTGCAGAAAACATGCTGGAATACATCACACCTAAGGTGAGCTTCAAATACACGTCCTGGTTTCCAGAGAGCCCTGCTCTTTGCAGTGCAGAGCAATCAGGTTAGTCAGAATAACTGAGAAACAGGCAATGATATGTAGGAAATTCTCCAGGTGTACAGACTGTGTGCACTACCTATGTAGTAAAGTCTGCATCCTGGGTAGTCTGTGCATTGGGAACAAAAGGACATTGCAAATCTGTGAAGCTGATTTACAGTAGGAGGATTAACAATAAAATAAATGGGTTCCTCTTCACTAGGGCAGGTCTGTCAACACATTGTGACAGTTGGTTGCAATGGTGCATTAGTCAGCACAGCAGCACATCATGTGAAAGTGTCATAGCTGTATTTGTCAGGAAAGCGGCCAAATTACTCTAAGGATTCATATTGTCTTTAAATGGCTTTGTCTTATATGAATTTTCCACATCCCATCTTCTTCCTAAATTAAAGATGGGTGTTGTCAGAAGCTACAGCCTGAAACGTGGCATCTCACTTTTTCCTGGTGTAAAAAGACTGAATGTGTGTTGATGAAGTGGACATAAATTGCTTTTTCATTTCACTCTCTGCCCTGAGTGGTCATGACCAGAGCTTGACCAAGTGCCTGGAAACCAGTCTGTGAAGTTAGAGACACATACTGTGGTCATCTGCCACAGTGTTTGTGGAGCTCCTCTCACTTTGGGAGGGTTCCCTGTGTCCACAGAGGATGCCCAGAGCAGAGCTTCATCTATTTGCTACAAGTAGAAAGAAGAGGGGAAGAGGATCAGCCGTGTATTTAGAAGAGCATCCTTTACCAAAGACCACAGTGGTTAGAACAGAGCTAAAAATAGATGCAAGGAAAATTAATAAGTGTCAGAATCATTGGGACACAGTGGTACCTTTCCTGGTGCCCGTTCAGTATGTTTAAATTGTGCTTAGATTTTAAAATTGTGGGACAGACTCAGCAAACAAGCAGTCCTGGCACTTTCGAATCAACTAAAGGGCACACAGGAGAAATGTTAATGGATGAGCTGTAGTGAATGCAGAAGGGAGAAGGCTGGAAATAGTCTCAAAGGGTATGAGCAGATTCCTCTGCATTGCTAAATGCAAAAGACTAATGAGCAGTGGCTGAACACTGTGACCACTGCACTTGCTGTACATGTCTTTCTGCAGTGTTTACTTTTTCTTACCAGTGACAGCTGTGATCTGGAACCTCTACTGACTGCTTAAAGACAGATCTTGTTGTTCCCGACTTAATTTCTTGCTCAAGAACAAAAACTTACACCTATCTCAAGTCTGCATTTTTACAGATAGGGTTGCCGTGTCTGTGGCAGTGAAAGAAGGTACATTTCTGATTGTATGCAAGAATCACAATTTTGGCTGAACTGGGCTTGGCCAAACCTGGACCTTTGAGTTAAGTTTTCGGTGCAAACAGAGCACTTGTTTAAGTGTTTTCTGTGTCTTTGTCCTTGTGGTAAGATTGATCTTTTCAAACAAAAACAAAGGTGTTTCATCTTAGACTGACTATCTTTGAGCTTTACTGCTGGAAATCTCAGAAGCCTCATACTCTGTTTTTTACTGTCATGAAAGAGATAACAAGAGGGAGAACCTGTCTGTCCTCTGTCACTCTTAACAACACTGGAACACAAACAAAAGAAAAGAAAGGCTTTAGTGACCTCTTGGAAAACCACCTAGAAAAAAAAAAAGAATTTCTCCTTTCCTGTTAATAGATTAATGAATTCTCTTTAGAAAGTTTATTCCTTCAGATTGAAGGACATTTCAAGGGTCTAAGTCTGTTCTCCATTACTTCAGGCATTGGTGTAACTGAGTGTTAATGAAATGCTGATTGATGGAATCAGACCTGTAATGGTTCTCTTACAGAAAAAGCAGCTGTACTGGTTTATACTCAAAACCCAGGAGCCCTATTCCCAAAGCAGTTAAGTAGCATTTATACAGAAGAAACAAGGAAGTGATTAATAAATGCTGTTTTAAATATTTACAGGTCTCTTTATCTTGCTTCTTAGAGATGTGGTATGAACAGCTGTTGTGGGAAAACTGCCCAATTTTTCTGCCTGACCAGGAATTTCCCTTTTTTTGTGCACAGGATGCAGTCAAAGGGGTAGATGCCAGCCCAGCTGTGCTGTGCAGGAGTCCTTAAGCATCTGGCTCCAGCCCCACAGCCCCACACAGGGAAAAGCTCTGTGTGTGTCAGTCATCCTATGGAGACCTGCAGTAATCCCTGTTGTTTTGGTCACATCCTGGCCTACCTCCTCCCTAACTGGGAGCTTTACTTCACTCACACTCTTGCTTTTCTGGCTGTTCATGAAAATTCCAGCTCAGGGAATTTCTTCCCAGATATGCTGAGAGTCCTTCCTGCTATTCTTTGTGATCTCCACCTCCTACTACCAACCACGGAGTTTGGGCTCCATGCCAGAGGTGAAAGGCTGATTGTAGCATCACTTCTGACAGAGCTTTTCCATGCACATTGCAGCTCCCTGACTGCCCACAGCCTTCTAGAATTAAATATCAGTATGCTTCTCAGCACTGCAGTGGAGAGTGGGAGTAGTGCTGGGATCAACTCTTCTGGTGGATGAGCAGGAGCAGAAACATCTGGATAAGGGACAGTGGCAGGCAGGTGTGGTCTGCCCTTGCTCTCTCAAGTATTCAGACTGCATCAGCAATCCAGTGCTCTAGAAATACACAGCACTTTTAAAGCTCTATTTGTAATATTTTTCCACTCCTGAGAGTAAATACTTTAGATTAGTTCCATGATTTTAGTGTCACTGGTCCCTGTTTGTGCTTGACTTCAGCAGCTCATCCTTAAAGTGTTTTCTCTCATTCCAAATCTTTATTGGTGAGTTGTTTGCACAGGATTTGCTGCTGCTTTTTTCTGCTGTTGGAGTTTGAGCTCGCTGGCTGTGTGCTGTGTGCTGGATGGTGATTGCTTTGGCATATTCCCTTTCTTCTTTTGGCAGGTCCCGAGTTTATTCCATTCTCTTTATGAAGTTGAAAATGCCAAGCAGAATTTTCACTGACTTTTCACTTTTATTTAATGAATGCTTTATCTTGACATTGTCTAGTGTGTAAATCTTGCCCTTTTGAAGACCAGGAGCAGTTGATGCATGGGGGTTTTGGTGCTGGCTGCAGATACTTCTCTGCTCAGCAATTGGTGCGTGGCACAAGCTGATTTCTGAGGTGGGCAAGTGGGACCAGTATTGCAGTTTACTGAGACTATCTGATAAAGTGTTCTGTTCAACAGTAATGCAGAATGGCATGCTTTATTGCTGCCACATGACCCTCTGAATGTTCCATTCTCCTCGGTTTCTTACGCTGCACCCCTCATTACTTGCTTTAAACAGGCCATGAGTTTGCAATATCCTGTGCCTCTGCTTTCCTCTTTTAATTCCAAAAGCTGCAAAGGACAAAATCCACACCAGTGCTGAGCCCATATTCAGGGCTTGCACCCCCAGACACTGCCTGTGGATGTTGGTCTAATGTTTTGGATAAATATGGAGCATTAATCTGCCATGCAGTGTGATACTCTGGACAGCCACTGCTGAGCACTAAGTGACATCTAAGCCCAAGGGGACTTTTCAGGAGCCCATGAAATGACAGCACAGATCCAGCCAGCTGCAGCAGCAGAGATTGTGCTTGTTATATCAAATAAGCCAAATTATGTTCATTGTATGCCATGGTGAGGTGAGGTTAAACCAAGTTTTGTAATGCCAGCATGTCTGACTGCAGGATCTGAAGTTTCTCTGTGAGCTTGAACGTGTTTCTTCTTGAGAATGGAGTGCTGCAGACCTGTGAGTCTGGGTGAAGCAAGCACATGTTGGAAATGGGAGAAGCAGCTCACCTTGCAAGGCTTGGGCTGAGGTGTGTGCAAATGCCATGCACAGAGCAGGACACAGAGCTGCAGCACTAACACAGTCAGAGGCTGTAGGATAACAACTGATTTTCTGTGCAAATCAATGACAGTGCAGTGAAGGACTGAGACTAATACTGAGGTAAAAACTGTTGGAGCCATTCCCAGGCTTGAACTGAGAGCACAGTTTTGTCATGTGTTTACTGGGAGAAAGAGCCTCCAAACCCTCTCACTCATGCAGTGCCCTTGCTAGAGAAGAACAAGTTAATTGTACATCTGACGCAGCAGGAGCCTTTCTGGGTGTCTTTCAGATGAGTTGACAACTGATAATTATATGAGAACTAAAAGCTGTCTGTCCTCTATTACTTTCACTAGGGGAAAGCAGCACAAGGAATGTGAGAAAACCTTTGATTATAGGGCAGGAAGTATGATTTGTTCTTCTTGTTGCTTGCTCTTATGATCTCCAGCCAATCTTAAAGCTTACATCTGGTGCAGTTGCACAGTGTTGGGCGTGTTGCTGTTGTGTTTCAGGTCTTACTCTAGTGGATGGCTGGGGAAGATCTGCACATCTAGGCAGGTTTCTCTGTCTGGTTTTAGCTCTACCAGGGCACACTTTCAGCTTGCAAGGTCAGAATTTGGGATGCAGCACATCTTTGCCAGCTTTAGTGGGATCTCGTGCCTAATCTCCTGCTCTCACCATATCTGCCCATCTCTCAGCAGTAACCTGAAGTGAATGTCAGTGATAAAATAAAAGTCGTTGAAAGTGTTAGATGAAATCTGGGTGTTTTGTCTATTTGCAAATTGTTCCCAGGTACTGTATAAGCTTAGCTCTGTGACTTTGAATGAAGTGGGCTGTATGTGCAGGGACATTAACCTGCATAAACAACTACAGTGCTTTCACTGCTTTTCCCAGTACCAGTTATGCAGCACCAGTTGTGCAAGAATTAGAACATGCTGTAGTCAAATGAGAATGGCATTGGGAAGTGGTAAAGGACAGTATTTCTTCCAGCTTGCCATAAACTTGTGACAGGATGCTGTGACTCAAATCTGAGCCCTGGAACAGTCCAGCAGTGGAGGAAACCTTACATACAAGAACATGATTTTGGATTGGCTTGGTCATCTGTTCTGGGGAACCAGAGGATTTTTTGGTTTTTTTTTAATTGTTCCAATTTTACAGCTCATATAAGAGAGCTCAAGCTAACCAGGCTGGGGATTAGATCCCTGTTACTGAATTAGAGCTCTGTGTGTTTGATTTAGCATCAGGGTGATGTTTTACATCAGGTCACTGACAACTAAATTTTGTCTTATGTCAGAGCTCTCTTTTGGCTGATTTTAGCATTTGCCAATTTCTGGCTTGTCATCAGACTTAAAAAAATCCCCTTCTTGCATGTCTTATATATGTATTTGGGCCATGTTTAGATTCCGGAATGGTCTGCCACCGGGATATTAGGGAGTGCAGGGCTGCTAACATGGCAGGACTGGAACCAGGTGTTCCTTGGGCATTGGGAGCTGCTGCCCAATCTGTCAGGCAAGCCAAAGAAATATTTTCCTCCTCATGCTTCTCTCCCTCTCCCTGCACTGGTTATTTTTAGAATCTCTCCACCTCTGCATGTCAGTTGTGGAGCTGTGTTGCAGTAGATGAGAGCAGAGGCCAAATAGGTTCAAACCGGCCAGGCTTGGTGTTCCTAATGGTTTTTATATAACACTGCATAAGACATTTGCTTCCTTTCCTATGTCCATGCTATATGCCAGCTCCCCACTGTAGTATTGTTCCAGTGCCTGAAGTGGAATAACATTTGATTTTTCAGTAATGAGATTCCTTCATGTAGGACTTACTTAAAGAAGAAATCTGTGGATAGAGAAGCATTTACTTGGCCTCTTAGAGTTCTTGGAGTGCTGTAGTTGCCACAAGTACTTGCTTCAATGTATACAAAGCTATGCATGCTGAGCTATTCTTTCAAGAACTGAGACTTATTTTATGTGGAAGGTGGTGCTGGGGTGAGTTTTGCATGCCATCCAGACCATTTCAGCACAGAATTAGCCTTACTAATTACTTGCCCTCCTTCCTTAATTGAGTATTTACTTAATATCTGACCTCTTTAAACATACTCAAACAGTCTGAGATGGCTTTCTCAAGGAGTTCAGTCTTCAGCTCTTAATTCAGGCAGAATTATCTTTATACCAGTTATGCTTACTCTGGAGCAGAGCCAGCAGCTCCTGCTCAGGCTAAACCATGGCCTTTCAGACAAGGCACAGATTTTTTTCTATACTTGCCATTAGATGCTTTAAAAGGACTAGGACAGTTTTGCTTTCAGTGAGGACAAGAGCACAATCCGGGAAAAAAGATAAAAATTCTGTTTCTGTAAAAGATGAAGGTTTGTTGTAAGTTCAGCTGGGACCAGAGAAAAATTCATCAGGAACTATATAGAAGATGCTTCTTCTCTGGAGATATTTTTCCAGTGTCACAGACTGAAGGATCCTGGAGCACTCTGCTGCATGGACACTTGTTTGATGTAGAGAGTACAGATGAGATCTGACTGCACTTTGTGTCGTTGTGTCTTTTAGAAGAAGAGATCCCTCTCCTCTTCCCACTTTTATTTCCCATCCATTTGCTCCCAAAGCTTCAGAGTCTCACCTTCTCTGCCGAAGCAGCTTTGTGGCATTATGGGCTTGAGTGGTGGTTCTTGTCTCTTATGTGAGAAGCTGCTGGTGTTTGGATAACAAAGAAGGAAGACCCTGAGGCAGTAAATGACTCAGTTGTGGCTCCAATTTTTTGGTGATGAGCAGTAGTGGATGCAGCTTAAACCACCACGGAAGTATAACAGGAAAAAGTGATTTTTTTGAGAAGGGCATTGTATTACATTCTTCTTTGAGCAAATAATTTATTAAAGGAGTGACAGATTGTCTCATCTGTCTAAGGCACTAGCTTGCAACCCAGATTTAGCTGTGGTTGCCACAGATTCCCTTTGCTGTCAATATGCAGTGTATCCAAGCATAAAATGAGCCATCAGACCATAGCTCAGAGGTTCTGTCTTGAGTTGGAATGGCCAGGGTGAGAAACCTTGAAAAACTGTTGCCTGCACCTGATTCACAGGTGCTCTTAAGGCTTTGGTCTGCAGGGCTTTAAGTCAGCACACTGTACTAGCACTGAATTTATATCTTCATTAAATGTCCAGCAGGATATTAATAGCCCACATAGCAAGTGTCTTCTGGAGCAAGTGGAGGCTTTCCTGTTTGAATCAGCCAAGTATCTGATCCTGGCATACAGGCAAAGGAAAATGCTTCAGAACCAGATGAGAAAGGCTAGAGGTAACTCTGAAAGGTCAAGTATACAAGAAAGAAAAACTTACTTAGAGATGTAGTCCAGAAAGGAAATGTCCTAGAAACAGAGTATCCCATGTTATAGGGAAAGTTTTTTCCACTGCCAAGAGAAACGACAGAAAATTGTAAACAGAGAAACAATTTTCTAGGAGTCTGACACTTGCAGTTTGCAGCTTCTCCCAGATATGCTTCTGGCAGAGCTCCATAAAGCTGCTGATCTCTGTCAAATCCTGTGGTAAGTCTCACTTCTCCTGCTGAGTGCTGCTACTTGTGAGAAGTTTGACCAAGGGTGAACAGAACTTGCTGGTAATTGTCTTCTCCTCGCTGCCAGTTCTGCACCCTGACCAGGAGGTGTTCAGATCAGTGGAAAGGATCCTGTGCACCTCTGTGAGCTTTGGCCCCAGGCCTGCTCAGGGTTCCACTTGTGTTACTGTGACTCTGCCCTGGCTATTGTCCTCTCATAGTGTCTCAGGACTCAGGGTTGTCCCTGAAACATGCCCTGCCTGCTGTAGAACCCCTCAGCAAGGTGGTCAAGGCTCATTGGGGATCTCAGCCCACAGGAGGTTTGGCCACCTGACACCAAAACACTGGTGAGGTGGGTAGCACCTGCTTTATTTCAAGCTGTGCCAACCTCCCCAGTGAGCTTCTGTGCAGCTTTAGGCTGAGGTCTGTTGGTGCAAGGCTGTCAGAGTAAAACTCTGCAGCTTCCCCTGAGCTCAGCACTTGCCATTCATTTTCCCAAGTCCTTTGTTTACCCACATTCCATAAAACTGACAAGGACAGAAACATCACCTCCTAATATTTCTTCCCTTTGTATGAGTGTTGCCTTCTGTTTCCTTGGCGGACTGACCTCTGGCTGGAGCTGATGCTGCCATTGCCTGGTGAACCATTCAGGGGGCACTATGCTCTTAGATTCTTTTGTTTAATTATTATCATTTATTCTTTTTCATCCCGGACAAAGCATGTGCAGCCTTTATAAGGCCTTGCCATTGTTATCTGCAAGTGCAGCAGTAATTCAGTTATTGTACCTTTCCCTAATTCTCACCAGTGCAGCAGCATAAATACGAAGGGAGCAGAGAGACAGAAGCAGTTTAGCCACCAGAATTTATCATCGAGATACAAAGCATCCTGTAGCAGGGAAGTTGTCTCCTTTGCCAGCTCATGGCCTGACTGTTGGCCAAATACATGGTGCTCTTTTTTGTTTCACTGACAAAATCTTCCTTTTTGTGGAGCCTTGGTGCTTTCCCTGATCTCACTGCTGGATGCAAACTACATGAAAGAGCTGTGCTGATGCTGTTCAAAGACATGGAGCCTCCCTGTAGGCTCCACTCAATAAGAGACCAAGGATGTGTGCACAGAGTTGTATTGGGCAGGCTCTGGTTGTTTGCAGTGTTTTGAGAGGCATTTGCAAGGCTTTCCTGGTGGTCCCTTTCAAGAGGTTTTCCTACCAAAGTGAGGAGAAAAACCATTTTGTAAACTCTGGACAAGAAGTAATGTATTCTATTTTGTGGCTCTTCATCCCATCTAAGTCTTGCAAAGCAATGGAAGTGATGAATTTCTGTGATGAATTCCCCACACAAATTTCCCCACATGTGTGGAAAGTTACCTTTTTTATGCAGGTTTGGAACAAGAGTATGTACCAGCATTTCTGAACTCTATAATTGATAGACAGCCCAAACCCAAGAGTCACTGGCCAAAAACCCACAGCTGCTTGAGACCAGCAAGTATGAAGGTTCAAAACAATTCCTATTTGTAATCCTCAGCTCTTCACATTTGAACTGTTCCTGCCTAATTAGGCTTTGACAGACCTGGCTATAAAGAGATTTGTTCTGGACCAGTGAAGGTGGAGGATGTCCTGTGCTTTTGGGAGTTCAGACTGCTGGACCATTTCTGCTGGAAAGAGACATCCATCTGGAGAAGGTCAAAGTCCTGGTCTGAGACAAGTCTGATTTAAGTCCACATCATAATTATGCCTTCCAGCATCTCTCAAATAAGGGGCTAAATGTTGTTTGCCAAGGTTTAGAAATTTATTTCAAAAGCACATTTTAGAGTTAAAAATCTCCATGTGGTTTTGTGATTTATAGATTTTATGGCCATTAAGTTCTTCTAGCATGACTTTCATTGCATAATACAGTACAAGTGGTTCCTGCATCAAGTTCATTGCTTCTGGCTTTGTTCAAGGTCAGGTTTAGTCAGGTTTAGAGTGGTGCTAAGGGAGTTGTTTTCCCCTCCTGTCTACTTCCCTCCCCTTGTTAACTCTGTCCTGTGAGCTTTTGATGATGTGATGGTTCTGTGGCTGCCTCACTACCTCCATATCCACCTCACTGCTTCTCTGTCTGAGCAGGACTTGGTCATTTAATAAAAATGCATCGACCTTTATTTGTGAGAAATGTGAATACACACCTGGAAGGAACAGCAAGGACAAGCTGTCATCAGGTGTAACATTGCATTGTGACTCAGCTTAGGTGTGTGTACTTGAATGGCAATTGCCCTGTCCCAGGTCACATTCATCCAGATGGCTCCCAGAGCATGACATAGCACCTCCAGGACCACTTCCACCTTCTCCATCCTTGGCAGGCTGTGCAGCTCCAGCCCACTGCAGTCACACAGGGACCTGCAGAGCTGTCCAGCCTAGGGGGGACATGGTGCCATCCATCCAGGACACTGTGTTTGTCTCTGGTCCATCCCAGAGTCAGTGTTGGCAGGGTGCCCATCTCTATAATAGCTGTACACCTTGCCTGCAAGGTTATTATTCCTAATCTTACAGGAAGTGTATGGATCCTGTCCAAACCAGGATGATTAAGAGATATGGGAGCTGCTGGCTCTTCAGGGCAAACAGAGTGAGGTTTGGAGTGGGGTAGGAGCATCTCTGCTGCTGCTGGGGCACCAGAACTGCCTTTTGTTTGGTACCAGCTCATTTTTCCTTCAGCATTTCCCCCTATGCACTGACCAAGCTGCAGCCCTGGGGTTCACCTCCTTCTGCAGGCAGACTCTTCATAGAGAGATTTTAAGAAAACGTGGACAGAAAGCCCCCTGGTCCACAAACACATGAGACAGACTCAGTCCATCAGCCCTCTCTGTGGGGAGCCCTCCATGCTCAGACCACAGTCAGCAGTGGCAGAGAGACAGATGTAAAAATGTCTGTTCAACTGAAGGTGCTTACAAACCATGAAACTGCTTTAGTCCATGATAAGGAAACTTCACCATGCCCAGTGAGAATTCCTTTATTGAACTGGTCCAGTGAAAGGTGCTCTCAGAAGCCTCCTTTTGTTATTTCAGGCTCTCAGCGTTCCACCTCATGTTTCATACATGTGCCTTTGCTACAAAGCTTTGCTGAGCCTTATCACAGAAAGATAAATTACATCCTTGTTACTGCACCAGGTATGTTCTGAGCAGGTAACACACAGCAGAGACTGGAAAAGCTGTGGTTTTTTTGTGGGCTGGTACGTGTTCAGCTATTAGCTGTGAATTGGCTTCTCTGATCCAGCACTGCAGTGAAATGCAGCTGGGTGAGGGCCTTGCAGTATAAATCTATTGCAATTTCTGCATTCTCTCACCTCTTGATTGTAACTCCTACAAGGCACCTTTATGTTGGAGGAAAATAGATGCAAGCACAGTTTTGGCAGGCTGGGAGAAGGCAGCAGCAGCAGAAGCTCTGAGTATTTGAGAGAAGGTGCATTGTGGAAGGTCTGGCAAACACAGTAATCAGTTTTACCTATTTAGGGATTTCACAGGGAATCAATAAATTGTCAAGGGTGTTTAAGCTGATAACTGAAGCGAAGAAGAGCCTGTGAACCGAATGGACAAGACTGGGGTCAGAGTTCTTTCTCTGACATTTAAAGGGACTCAGCTAGTTTAGAAATAATTTTTTACTCTATATGTTGTACCTGGAATAGGGGTGAGGTACTATGGGAAGGATAAACCAACAGAGCTGCACATAATCTGATTGGTGTTTGTAGAGGATGTTCTACACCAGAGGTAATAATTTGAGCTCCAGTGACCGTTTCTTACTTTATTTCTGGGGTCCATCTAGGAGAGGCTCTCTTGATTCCCTTAAATAGTGCCTGCTTGTTTTTACAGTGAAAGAGTTGGTTGGTTTTGCTTTCCAAGCAATTAATTTTCACTGTCTGTGACCCTGTGGTGACATATTGTCATAATAACTACAGGGAATTTATATTCACTGGCAAAATCACAATGACAATTTTTTTGGTCAGGCTGTTTGATTTTATTTTAATGTGGGAAAGAATGAATTCACATACTGATACACAAAGCATCAACAGATATCAAAAATAAATCAGCATATACCACTGGGAAATGATAAATATACACATGTTGACAGAAAAGACAAGCTACATCTCTACTAAAAGGCAGCTGGAAAAGGCAGCTGTAGAATGAGCAAGATCAAAACAGTACCTTCTTAAAAGGCTTTCGAAGGAAACCATTTCACAGAACAGGAACAGCCCTGTGGACCTCTGTGCTGTGCAGACAAGCATGAACAGTCCAGTCCCACACACAGGGGGACAGAAATGCCTCTCAGGTGACTGTTATCCTAGTGACAGCTGGACTGGGAACAGTGACCTGCTTACCTGAGCCTGAGGGATGTGATTTTCCAGCTGATGGAAGTCACCACATCATTACCCAAATCTCTTTCTCAAAATCTGCCTTTTCCTACTTAGTCCCCAGTCCCAGCACACTTTGCAGTCCATCCGTTTCTAGGTAAGAAGAGAAAGTGAAATCACTTGTCAGTTGAGAAAATTGCCTTTGTGTCAGATACTATCTTTCCAATAGTGTGTACAGTGAGCTGAGAATGCTGGGTCCAGTCCCTCTCTGAGCTGCTTACAATACCAAGACTAATTGACAGCAGATTAATTGGGCACACTTCTAAAACACAAAAGTACAATCCCATCATAGCTGTGCACCTTCATCTCTTTTTGGGTTTCTTCGTATTGCATTCTGGACCTTTCTTCCATTCAGCCTTGTAACAATTAGAAGTACTAATGCTGACCAGGCTATGATGGCTAATGAGGATGCACTGTGCAGGCAGTCCTGTAACATGAAGCACCCTTGTACAGCTTCTAAGGCTGTAAAGAGCATTTCGTTTCTATGCATTCAGGCTTTGTATTTCTGTCCCTTTCTACACAAAAATGCTGGCTGATTATCATTCCTTCTCATGTCTTTCCCCGGTGTAGATTAAAGAGCAATGGGGATTTCTACGTGTGATTTTATACAACGTTTCCTCCACTGCAGTTTGAATGACAGATTTCTCTATAGGGGAATCGTTCGTGACATGGGAACAAGAGGTCTGAGGGGGTTTCTGGGCTGTTGCCTTGCCTGGAGCTGGCAGCTGCAGCAAGGCACAGGGGGCAATTAGAAAAGATGAACACGGTGCGAATGCTTTGGTCAGGAATCTGGCTGCTTGTGCGAGCTGATGCAGCAAGGGCTCCCTCCCTCCCTCAGCCCCTGGGGTTCTGCTGTTGGTTGGGGTGTTCCTTGCTACCCCCTGCCAGTGCTGATGGTCCCCACTCGTGTTCATCTCCTGCTGTTGCAGCCTGCTTATCCCTGCTTCCCTTGTCTTGGCGTCAGAGGAGTCAGCTGCTGTTCAAACCTGTCACCCTCGTTCCAGACTTGGTAATTATCCCTCCATAATGAGTGGCACTTACTGCTCATTTCCTTCTCTGGTCTTCGGGGAAGGACGTTATCTCCCAGCCACACTTTTCTAAAGGTTAAGATCTTTCCCTTCAGCTAAGTGGAATATTGTTCCTTTAATCATACCTTTCTGCCTGATGTTTGTCATCTTAACTAATGTGTGTCTCCCTGAGCTAGATTCATCCCATACTCATTCCTCCCAGGATTTGTGTCAAAGCATTAATTTACCGTGAAATTTCTTTCATTCAGTTTAATTTCAGGACTGCTGCTCAGGCATTTTCATTTGAGATCAGATCTCAAGACCTACATTTCATGCTCTATATCTGTGAGCATGCCAAAAGCCAAACACATTTCCTTTTAACAGCTGGGTTCAAAACTGATTTCAGGAGACCAGGCTGAGACCTGAGGATGCCCAAATTATGCTGCTCTGAGCAGGCTTCTGGCTGGCTCTCAGACCAAAATTGAAATTCTTTCTGCAAGTAGACGTTGTGTGTGAAGCACAGCGCTGTGCACATTGCTGGGTTATTAGCTTTGTGCATTAAGGAGAGAATATAACAATAAAGCACATAGTCAAGAGAAGTGGCTGTCTGAAGTGTAACACTTGCTCTGCAACTTTGAGGCTAGAAATCTAGCCTGTGAGGATTTGCTGGCAAAACTGGGTGATACAATATCTCGTGAGTGCTGTTGCACTTAGCCATATTTTTGACCTGTGAATCAGAGACGAACAAGTGAAGTGCCATCGTACGGCTGGCACAAAAGTGCCTTGTTCTGATTTTGTGTTAACCGTGCAGTCTCGAGCTGCTGCTGGATTTCAGCACTGGCTTTTGGCTCTGGCTTGGTGAATTTTCTGAGGTTTCTGTTTGGCTCTGAGTGCTGTTTTCACTGGTGTGTCCCCTGTTACCTACCTACCTGACTTGCTGTGCTCCCCCCTCCCTCTCCAACTCCTTCCTGCTGGTCTTTGGTATTCTGTTTGTTCTTTGCAAACCATAACACCTCAATTAAAATGCAGGTGTGTCAGCAAGGAAGGCACCAAGAAAGTGTTTTCTGGCACTGTGGGCCTCACCTCTCTCTCCAGTTTTACTACAAAAAATGATAATTATTCTGAGAGTAGATGCTGTTTGGCTGATGTCTCCCAACTGAAGGCCATGATAAACATTATTCTGTGTAAGTTCCCTTTATGTAGTGATGAGAACGATTACACACACCACAAACTGCAGAGAGGAAGATTTTCACTGAAAATGAATCCATGCTGCAGCACTTGCAGATAAGCCTGATGTTATGCAAATGTTTTCCTGCTCCGTGTTTAAAGGAAAACATGCTGCACCCACCTGACCAATTGCCTCATATGTCTCTTGTGATCTGACTGTTTCCTGCTGTATTTGACTTATGCTAATGGGGACGATAATGGGCTGTGCCTCGTTTCAGCTTGTCACAGCTTTTGGTAACAGCCTCGTTTTCCCAGGCAGCCTTGGCTTCAGTTCTGTGGAGGAGAAGGTGTTAATGCAGCCCTGCTTCTTATTTTAGCAAGGGAATGAATCAGTGGTTTTAGGAAAACAGTTCAAGATATTAACCCTTGGTTTCCAGAGCAACACAAAAAAAATCACCATAGAGTGAACAGATGGCTTGGCATATTTTTAGCCTTGCTCTCTGTTCCCATGACATTCCAGACTGTGTGGGATTCCCCATAGACTGTTGTAAGATTGGTGGGCCCAGCCAAATGTCTTGTTTTGCAACCCAGCGTCAGAGGGAAGAGGGAAATGGAATCCTGTTTAAATCAGCTCTGTTTAAGTAACTAAATGAAAGGTTCTCAGCTCTCACTATCATCAGAGGGTGGGGGAGACTGTGGAGAGAGGCTGGTCTTATGATTCTGGCACTTGCTTATTGTCAGCTGCTACATTGCATTAGGAGGGAAAAAATAAATGTGAATTACACTTCTAGGTGTGTTGGGTGTATAAACAATTGATACATCCAAAGGTGTAGATTGGCAGAGGAAAACTCACCAGGATTTTGGTGGATTCTGGCTTAAAGATAGAATGGGGGAAGGTAATTTTTGTAGCTGTGATGTGTACTCTGAGGAAGTTCTGAAAACTTCTTAATTCCAGGCAATGATCCTTTCTCAGGTGAGGTCAGATTCAGAGCTATTCACATGCACTCTGTTTCAAAGTTTATTGGTGATTCTTTGTAGCTGTAAAATGTTTTATTGTCTAAGTAGAGAGGTTAACCAGTAAGATATATGGTGTGAGGGAAGGGGTTCCTTAAATATAATGACTTTGGGACCTCAGCTGTGGTTAGACATTCTAACTGTAAGGATGATAACTAGAAAATTGGGGTATGTAATATGGCAAGAATTGTATTTGTTGTTATCCCAAATTAGGTTTGTGTCATGGTGTATTAAAGACTGCAAGTGATTTCTCAGTATGGAAGAGAAATCATAGCATCAATTTTCCTAACACTGCCTGTATTTCTGTTATACACAAACATTCATTGAGGTTCATGGAGTATTATGTTCTCTTAATAGCTCATTTGCATATTAGAATGTTTTGAACAAATCCATCCCTAATGTGTTCTCTCAGCAGTACTGTGTGGCTCAGTCTTTTACCATCAGAAGATAATAAAATGCTGTTAACATAACAAAATGCTGGAAACAAGATGATGGCAAGGGTCTGCCCAGTGGGGCAGATTTCACTACAACAGAGCAGAGTTTAGAAATACCTGTGTATTGTGTCTGATCATCAGCATGCCTGGTGTTCCATGTCCAGTCGAGCAAATGCATTCAGAGATGACAGACACCAGCCCACAGCATTGAGAAATCAGATGTCAGACTATGGTGGGCAAGTGAGACAGGGCAAGAAACCCAACAAGCTACAGCCTGGACCAGCTCCATGCAGGTTTCGTTGCTGTCTGCAGCATCACTGCCCTTACGCTGCACTCTGAGTGTGGTGTCAGTATTGCCATCACCATTTCAAAGAAGGGGAAGCCAAGGCAGATGAAATAATGTGCTGGTAACATCAGGCTACTGGAAGACTTGCTGTTCTGTCCTCTGTGTCTCAGCCCCATGGCCATGGGATACCATGTCCTTCCCCAGCAGCACAGATCTCCCAGTCGAGATCAACCCTCCTGCCCTGGGGCTGTGATGTGGATCCTGCAGCTCCTGCCCTCCTCCCTCCAGAAGCTGAGACAAGGCAGTTGCTGCCCTCCCCTGCTCCCTGTCCCTCTGTGCAGCACTCCCAGCCTGGCTCAGCAGGTTGGAGCTGTGTGTCCCTGCCTTTGGGAAGGGCAGCAGCTGCCCTGCCGTGCGCTGCAGATCCACAGTGCTCTCCCACTGCCACTTCAGCAGCTCCACTGCGCTCACCATCTGCTGCCCACCTGAGCCCAGGTGATGCTTGCACAGAGCATCAGTAACACATCAACAGCAGAAGCTTCCTTTTTCCTCTGAATGCACTCAGCACCTGCTGTGCCTCTGGAGCCAACTCTTTCTTTCGATGCCTTTATGATTCACTGATACATTTCACATGCTCCCCATGGTGGATGTTGTCTCCATCTGGATAACTGGTGGATGTTTTTCTCCCCATGGACTCAGGTCATCTTTGGAAGAAGATGCAATTCCATGTGTTGATGCTAAACCCAGAGAAGACAAGTGAATGGACTCCCTTGAATTTGATTAGACTTTTTGCATTGCAGCCATTAGTAAATGATGAATTTGACAGATTTAGGAATTTGCCTAAAGTTGAGGCCAAGATTACTCAACAGATTTGCTTATATCATTTAGGACACAATCCCAAGATCTGCCTTCTAGCTGGTAAATTGGGTATGCACAGATAAAGCAGAAATTGAAACAATCCTTTCTGTTTACTGAAAGCTCACAGAGAAGCCAACTTTCAGGCTTGAAGCCTGCAGATAAAGGGGCAATGAGTGATGCTTGAAATCAAAATTCAAAGCAAATTCAAAGCCATTGTTTCCAGCAATGATATATGTCCCTGCATGCTTTGGGATCAGACAGCAGCTGATGGAAATTCATGATGCTGTTTGCAGTGGTATGAATTATTTACCATGCACAGTGTGCCAGGACTGAATGGGCAGGCACTTTGTGACTTGTGACTCTGAAATGCTGTCCTTCCACTCCTTACATATGTGACTGGGAACACAGTCCCCTGTGCTGTAGGGCCAGGCTCAGGGAGAGCATCAGGTCATCTCATGTGACATCCTGAAATGGTGACAGCTCAGATTTTAACCCACTTATTCTAGGCTACGGAAATCTTCCAGATGTGTCTCACCTTCTCAAAAGGCCTTTGGAGGAGGGACTTCAGTTGCTTTTTATAGTTCCAGACCCTTCCTGTTTTATAGTTCCAGTGGGTAAAGAATCGTGCTGATAAAACAATTGTGCTTTGCTTTTAAACAGAGTCTCTTCGGTTTTATTTTGCACATATTTGTTCTTTATGTGTTTCCTCTGCTACAGTCTTTTAGAACCTGCAGTTCACTGCTTGCAGAAGTCTTTATACCTCGTAACAAATCATCACTTGATCTCCCTTTTGCCAAATCAAACAGAAAAAACCTCTCTTTTTTTGGTTGCATAAGATGTTTTAATTGTATGTCAGTTCTCTGCAACCTGTATTTTCAGCATCTCACATGACAGTGGGTACCACAACTGTGTGGCTGTTAGTTTTTCCAATGCAACGTAAAATAATTTCCCTCATCTTGTGTTGCTTCCCTGAAATGCCACAGTATCACAGAGAAATCTCATTTCTTTCCCCTCCATCTATAAATCCCAGCTCATCCAAAGACAGCCCTTTTGACTGAAGAGCTCCAGCATCTGGGACCACATCAATGCTGAGAACACCTGACCCAGGGGCCAGTGAAAAGGACAGGGGTGGTCTCACACACGCGGTGATCTCATTGCCCAGCCCTGCAGCCAGAGCAACATTTCATCCTGTCGAGGTGTAAACTTACACCCCCTCCAAATGTGGGAAAGGCCAGGCTGTTAAAATCAGGGCAAGTGCAGTTCTGCTGTTCCCTGTATAAATCATGTGGGAAGCTCTCTAATTCCACCCTGTGGCATTTACATGTTTAATCTCCTTTTGCAGACTTTTTGAGGTTTCTCACAAATGCTCCTGCCTCAGGAGATGCTGCCCAAATGTCGCTGCCGCAGCTCAGCCTGACCTTTTCCTGCAAGTGCTTGTGTTGCCTTTGTCACAGCTCCCAGGTGTTCCTTGCTCACACTTAGGGGTGAGACGTGCTCACAGACTCCTGCAGTATGAAGGCAAACTGCTGAGACAAGTTTTTTATTTCAAATGGCATTTTCTGGCTGTGATTTGCATCCTGCTGCAAGATTTCAGTGGGTAGAGCTGGTGTGGGATCCCTCTGAACTCAATTATTTTTAAATCTTATAAAGGTTTTTTATGTTAAAAAAATTTCTTCTTTTTTAAAGAAAATTAAGTGAGGTCAATAGATGTTTGAGTTTCTTCTTACCTATGGAAGCAGTATTCAGTTCCAGTCAGAAAATCTTTGCTGGAAAAAGTACTGATGCTGTCTTGGCAGCTGCAGTACAAGAGCTGGCCAGGGGTCTGGAGAGGGTTCCTTGGCTATTCAGTACAGGTATTGAACTCCCTTGCAAGAAAAGATTAGTTTCAATAAATCTCTTCTGAGGTCTGTCAGTGATTTGTCCTCTTTTCTCCCCTTCCTCCACTCCCTCTGCTACAAACATCCTTTCCATTCTGCTCTTTCAAGTGTTCCCAGCATCCTCTAATGTGTCAGAAAGCAGCACGGGGCAAGCACCTCTTTGCAGGGCAGCAGGATGGCTGGGAAACCCAAGAGACAGGAGGCAAACACCTTGGCTGAAGTGAGCAGTTATTACAATGGAGAAACGTGTTTGCATTGAAAGTAATCACCCATTCATCCAGGCAAGTGAAACAATAGGAACAGAGGTTTGGTTTTCTCCAATTTTTTCCCCAAAGAAAAATGATTTATTTCTTCTCTCTGAGATTTATGTCTTCTCTCTGACTATTGGACGCCTACTGAAGAGCTCATTAGAGACACCCTTGCAGCTGCCAAAAGAACCAGCTGGATTATTGAGCCTGCAGCTCATTTTTTCTGCCCTTGTTCACTTCCTACAGCGAAGAACTAGTTTGCAATACTTGTTTGTGCTGTCTGTCTCACATGGTGGGGGACTGCTGTGTGCAGAGAAGAGTGTCCGTCCCCAGCCCAAAACAATGTCCCTACTCTTTGTGATGGCTTCTGATGTTAAACTCTGGAACACACGGTGCTCCCTGTGCTGCCTGTAGGTCTCACAACAAACACACACTCATTTCACACTGAATTTTGGCAGCAGTTGTTTTTGCAGTCCTGTGTCCCTTGCCAGGGGATCAGCAGAGGCCAGTGGGGCCCAGGAGTGTGAGTGTGCCCAGGACTGGCACACCCTGCGTGTCCCACGCGAGCAGAACTGGGCTGTGCTGTCTGTTCCATTATCAAGGACAGAGCTGCTGTTCCCTCATTCCCTGGCAGAGGCTGTGGACTCTCCCAATCCCAGGGGGTTGTTGACTGCAGAAAAAGCTTCATTGTCACCCAGCCTGCCAGGTAGGCTGACAAATCCATAAGTTTCCTGAGGCAATGGATAAATAAAAAAACTTTTGATTCATTGTGAGGAGCCAACCCTTTCTGAGAAAGAGGAAGAGAGGACACTATTTCTTTACAAAGTGAGGCAGAAGGGTGGTTCATACAATGTGGACATCAGAGAAGATTTAGGGGTAGCTGTAGTTTATTTGGCAACAGATTGATATTTAACTTAATTTTATGTAATGCCTTCAGCCTGGAATTCACTAGGAAGAGCTTCTTGCCTTATTCCAGAAAGCTACTGGTAAAAATGCATGCTCAAGTGCACTGCAGGCTCTTGAAAACCGTGTGTAAATATGCAGGGATTTATGTACCAAATATGTGTGTATATTAATGCACAAACCCTATGCAAGTACCCACCCAAATGCAGGCCCCGTTGATCGAAATCCTTTTATCCCCTGACATGGAGCTGTGTTTATTCCTGGCTGAAGATGTGAGCACTACTGGCATTAATTCCATCAGGCTGTTCTGTAAATTCTTCATCATTTCCTGCACTGATGTCAGTTATTTGTGTTGTAATATCTAATTGAAAACCTGCAAATTAGATTTAGGGGAAACTGGACACTGAAGCACTTTCCTCAGGTGATAATTTCATTTACTGTTAAGATATTGCTTAGACCTAAATGTGAATGTATCCCCTGTTCCTCCATAATACACACTCCCAGGCATATAACATCTCATTTAATTTGATTTTTAAAGTGTAATTTTATATGTCTGAGCTACTGGTAGGCTAAAATCAGGCCATCAACTTTGAGAAATAAACTTAAAGTGCCAGATTCACTGAGAACACCCAGTGACAGCACTGTGTTACAGTACAATATTAAATAGACTAGAGGCTTCCCAGCTGGCTGCAGGAATCCATACATTAAAATTTACAACAGAATTGTTGTTCATGAAGGTGACAGGGATAACACCAACCCGGATTTTCTGCATCAAGCATGTCTCTACTTAATTGGTTTCAGTCAGGATTTTCAGCTAGTCTGGTGTGCATTAACCACACACTGTGGTTTCTGGTGAATTGGCTTTTTTTTTGGAAACACAGATGTGTGTTCTGCTACTCTAAATTAGTGGTGTTACAGTAATTCCTTGTGATGCTAGGGTAGGAATTGATCATGAGTCACACCATAGTTGACATCTGGGCTCCACTGCCCAGCTGGCAGGACTGGAGCTGTGGAAGCCTTTTGCAATATGAAGGTTTTAAGAAAATGTCTAACTTGTCCTGGGCTCTGAACTCATCATTTATCTCCTTACTTGTCCTGCCTACCTGAGCTGATTTTTTATTTTCCCTAAGAAAAGAAGAGGGGAAAGGATTCAATTTAAGGATCAAATTGTGCCCTTCTCATTCAACATAGAATTTTGCATAGGAGTAAAAATTTTGTCATTTTTTTCATCCAGATTTGCTTGTTCTAAATGAGTCCTTTGGCTTATCATGGCAGTTATTAGTAGAAAGGGAATTTACAGGCACTGAAAGGTGCCTGTAGGAAGAAGTGTCATGTGCACACATTAGTGCCTTATCTGCAGGGCTTCGGGAAAATGCTGGGGCTTTGCTAGTGTGGGGGAAAAAACATACCAGGAAATTGAGAAACTGGGTCATCTGGATTCATTTGCTGTGTCTTTCCAGCTGGGTTTTTGTTGCTGCTCAGACTGACATATCTGAGCTCACACAGATTGTGCTGCAGCAGGATCCTACAGCATCCTCCACGCCTGCTGTCCCTGCACTCAGCTTGTTTGTTCTCCTGGGTGTCTGGAGGGCCCAGGCCAAGGGCAGGGTTGTGTGGAGCTGGCTGTGACCTCTTATGAGCAGCAAGAGGCTGCCTCTCCCTCAGTGAGGATCCCTGCAAGGTGCTGCAGGCAAAGGCACAGGCACACAAGGGGGTGTACACAAGCTCCAGCAGCGTGGTTGTCAGAAAGAACAGCCAGCTGTGTGTCCAGATGAGCACTCACCTCCCTGGACTATTCTGCCTCTCACCTTACTCTTCTTCAGCTGCTTGTTCTTCCATTCCTTGTTTTCTAGACAGCACAACAGCCTCTCAGTCTAGGCTGCTTTTCTTCCTCTATCCCAAAAACCTCCTGAAAAATCTGCCAAACCACTTTTGGGGCAAGTGCTAATTTGGTGGCTGTGTTTAAATTCACTACTCACCAATAGAATGACATTATACTGATCAGAAAGGCTAAACTGTGAAGCTGAGATTTCAAGGACTAAGTACACTGCTTGTTTGCACAGTGTACTGGACACAGCCATTCTCTGTCTCATCACATGAATGTAGTTTTGTACAGTTAATTTTCTTATGCAAAAATTATAGTCTCTGCCATGTCAAGGAAGTTTGATTTCTTTCCAAGTGCCCAATGAGTTTTCTCTCCTATAATCTGGATTCTTCAGGGAATGAGACTGCTATGGGCTGTGCACATCTTTGTTCTTTCTCCTTCCCTGAGAACTTGTGATAAGAGGGGTGGAGAAGCACTAAGTTTTTTAGTTCTTCTGAGCTGAATGCATGGCAAGAGCTCGCAGAGAAGGAGATTCTGTTAGCACCCTGCTCTGTGATGAGAAGATAAGTCCCAGATCCACCCCTTATTAAGGTCTTGAGATCCCCATAGGACGGGATTGATGTGTCCCAGCTGAAGACGTTTTGGTCAGAGCACATGCCTTACTCAGCACCAATGTCATACAAGACATGATTTCTCCTTGCAGAACCATTTATCCACTGGTTCAAGTGAACAGTGTGGGTATTTTTCAACTTGGAGTCTTCTGTAGAAGATATAGACTGTATCAGAGCACCAGATGATACAGCAAGCTCAACACATATTTTATCTTTTCTTTTAGGTGGAAAAACTGGCAAAGTACTTGGACCCGAATGATTTGGGAAGAATCAATTTTAAGGACTTCTGTCACGGGGTTTTTGCTATCAAAGGTATGTGCGTATTTCTTAAAAATAATCCCGTTCAGTTCCACTAATGTTTCTCTGGTTGCAGAAAATGTAATGATCAAAGACGTCCTCTCTTTTAACTGTGGTTATTTGTAGTGACAGTAGAGCAGCTCTGGGAACAGAGCCAGGATATTTTTCATTTTTGTGTATCTCATGTATTAATGGTGAGCAATGCGAGTTCCTGCATCCATAGGTGCTTGGGCATAGGTTTACTGCTAATTTTTGTCAGAATAAATGTGTTGTGATTTAAAGACAAATACAGCAGAAGAAAGAGTAGCTTTGTGGTTAACAGGCAGGGTCCAGGTTTGATACTTCCAGATTCTGATCTTGTTCTGCTGCTGATTTACCTCAGGGAGTTAAGGAGCCCTCGGGCTTTCAGTTCTCTACTAGGAAATTTAAGACCATTATACTCCTCTTGAGGTATCTGCAAGGTATAATTAATTCATGTTTGCTGAGTACTTGGGGTCATGTATTGGAAAGAAATGAGTTAATTACAGTTTGGCCATGCAAACCCTGAAGATGGAAATCAGGTGGATCCAGCCATCTCCTTTCCAAGGAAACAGTCCTTGAGAAAAGACACACACATTGTTATGCTTTAGACATTAGCCTAAAGGCAACAAAAAATCAGTGAGGAGGGACTTCAGCTGATTTGCTGCTGATTGCTCTTCTAACTTCCCCTTGGGAAATAATCCATCCTGTCTCTTTCTGGACATGTGCTGTGACCTTTGTCAGGTGTTGGAGTGATGTCATAGCCCAGAGGCTTCACTTCAGGGACAGGGTGAATGGCACAGTGGTCGTGGTGTGGTTCCAGGAGAAGCCTCTCAAGAGTCTGCTATGATGAGATTATTATGAAGCCATAACAATGCACAAATGTACAGCCACAGTACTTTTAATTAAAGTTTATGGCAGCCAAAGACAGTGTATAATTAGGTAAAATTACAGTGAGAAGCTGCTCTCATCAATGTTCTTGGAGACACCGTCCAAGGTGACACTGATGTGTTTGAAGAGAAGGGAAGAGAAAGCCCAGGAGAAAAGTTGCTACATTCATGCACAGATCCTAAAGTGTCTGCTGGAAGTTTTCCTTGAGCAGAAAATGCTGTAGCAAACTGAGTTCTAGTTTAAGTAAGAAAAAAGCTCTTTAAATCATCGGTGTTTTCTGTAATTCACAGTCTAAAGATGTACACAAATGTACAAAATATGATCAGAAAGGGATAGAAATGACCCAGAACATCTCTTCTGTGGTAACTTGTCCATGTACCCTCAGTGATGGAGTGAGCAGCTGCATCTCCTTTACTGTGGGGGCAGCATGAGACTGTTGAGTTATCAGAGCCATGAGGCTTTGGGGGTTTTCATCCTTGCTCACCTTGTGGGAAGTGATTCTTGTGTTCATATCCTAAGGTTTAATCCTGCAAAGATGTGACTGGATCAAACTGTCTGGAGTACCTTGCACTCCAAGTTTATGAATAGCACAAAGCCCAGGTGTGGAACAGGTCAGGTCCAAATTGTTTTTGTGATGGTTGTTAGGATATATCTGTGAACAGATGCAGAGAAAACATCCAATTCTGCAGCATCACCCAGAGCTCCCTTAGCACATCATTAGCATTTCAACACTTACACAGAGTCAGTGCTAAGTGTTTATCATTGCAGCAGCAGCAGCTGCTGTATCTATTTCTGATAAGACACTGTGCTGCATGTTTTCACAGCATCTCTCTAGAAAAGCTGCTTTAATTGCTCATCTCAGAGCGTAGAAATTTTATTAATCTTTGGCTACCTGCCATATTTTCCTTAAAAATTAAATTGGTTATGTTAAAGTTCAGAAAGGACATGTCTGCCTTTCAGAATGGAAAGCCTCCACCATGTTGTTTTAGTGCAGCTACATCCCAAGGGGAGTAGCAGGCTTATTATCAAACAAAAGCAATTTGTCTTGGCAGCAACATTATAAATATGATCCTTTGACATCTCAGGCTATTACAATTGCTTGGGGCAGACAGATTAATAGAGCAAAATGAGATGCTACTATAAATCCAGTGGGGTTTTCAGTAATAGAGTATGAACTTGTGCTATTCTTAGCACTGAAAGCCAAATGTTTAAATTCGAGCTTTACAATCCTAATGCCTTATTGTATTTCTTATTTATGAGACTTCAAATTAATTTGTCTTATAGATGCTTGCCTTTATAGTATGGTGATGAAATAGTTTGCTGCACAGAGGTGATACAGTGTCAAGGTTTTTTGGTGTTTCAGTGCCTTGAATTTATTTAAATGATGAGGTTTGAGGCATCTAAGAACAACAGATTCAAATCAGTGTTGACCTCTGATGATGTTGGTTTGAGCATTTCATATCCAGGACTGGATTTCAATGAATAGCTAAATGTTGGAACTTGAAAAAATCCCAAACATCTGAGTGTTTAATGCTCTGTAACTGGTTAGAAGAGAAGCTCCTACCCCTGGATCTAAAATCTGCAGCTTGGCCACTCTCCTCCATAAACCAGGGCATTGTTTCCTCCTGCATGGTACAAATGAGAAGTGTTGTGTTCCTCTGCAAATGGACCTCAAACCTTGTCTCCTCCTCAGTGCTTCAAAGCTGGGTAAACCTCATGACATGTGGGTTATGTACCTCTGCAGCAGCTGCTGGGACTGTCAGGTGAAAAACAGTGAATTTCCTTCAGTTGCTGAGTAGCAGGAGCTGTGGGTAAGGATGAGCAATCTCACTGACAGTAGGGCCCTGGGAAGTGTTGGAGAGGATTTGTTCCAGTGGAGGTAAATATGCTAGAGGGCAGAAGTGTGTTGGAGGAGCTCATTCCCACTGTGTCTCTGGGGTGGAATACTGGACAGGCATGGTCCTTGCTATTTATGGAAAGCTTTGCTTCTTTTGCTGGTCTTTTGTGGATTAAATGACTTTGCCTCAGCATCTGTGCTGAGTCCCTGCTGTCTAGGCTGCTTTCCCCATGCAATTAGGCTCTGCCAGAGCCTGGGATAGGCTGGCCGTTGAATTTAAAGCTTTGCAGCAATTTCATTGGAATGCCAGACTATGAGGGTTTTACTTGTGCTGAAGCTGCCCTCTGTATCTGCTTCCTGCAGGGCTTTAATAACTGCCTGCCTGCAGAGCAATTGCCATGAAATAACACCTGTAGCCTCTTACCTAACTGCTCTGTGGCACTGCTCAGAGCCACCCAGAGCAGCCAGAATATCACTCACAGGCTGAATTCCCATTAATTTCAGCAGGGTCAGCATGGGAACCATTACTGTTTGCTCAGCAGAGCCAATGGCTGTTTTTGCTCTTCTGAATTTATATTGCACTGATCCAGTAAATATTTTCTGCCACTTGTAATACTTAAAGGCTTGAGTGGAGCTGTTAATTCCCTGTACTCTGCAGGCAGCAGGGTTCCACAGTCAGATATGTTTGCAGGACCGGGCTCTAATTGACTCTGACCTGTTCCTTGTATTTTAAGATTTCTATTGTCTTTCCAATTGTCTATTTGCTTTGATATTCTGCTTAAAAGTACCCAAACCCTGACAAATAAAGGGGGAGCTCCCCCTACTGCCCTCAGTGTTACAGCTCACAGAGATGAGAGGGTACTGTATGAACACAGATTAATACAGAATTAAAATACAAAGGCAGATGTATTCTGATTTTATAGGTTATTTTAACCATGAAAACAGTGCTGACTGCTGTGCTGTGTTTGGAGGGTCATGGCTTTTATAATGGGAGAGACTGAGCCATGTCAGCACAGTGCATTTCTGCATTTATTAATCTGTGGGCTTTAGCAGAATCACTGGTTTTTTTCAGATGAAATCATACAGCCTGTTGTTCTCCTGGAGCAAGAGAGGCTTTCCTTCATCTTGTAGAAGTTTTGAGGGCATTTTAGTTATGCTCTGTTATGGAATTTGAAAGTGGGGGGTTGTAGGAGCTCCTTCATATTCATTAACAGTGTGGAAGAAGCACAGCTGTGAATTTATACACTACCCCACCTGCAGCAATAGCAACCTTTGAATCTTCAAAATAGTAACACAGACCATTATGTGCCTTCAAAAATCCATCTCTGCTTCCCTAGATCCTGAGGCATTTAATTACTGCAGTTGGCTGGAAAGCTTCTAGAAGCAGGCTATATATATGAATCAAAAAGTTAAAAAGTAGATATGTTTCTCTGTGAGTTCCTAGCACTTTTAAATGAAAATTATTTACAGATTTGTCCGAAGTTTCAAAGAAATGTTCCAAAAGGGGTGTTGGCTGTTCTGGTAGCTCAGACTGTAACAGGTTATTTGGACTGTGAAAGAATATGCAAATACTACAGTATGAAATTTGATGGTGTTTTTTCAAAACAAAGTTTTCTAAAGCAGAATATTTCTGGCCTTCTGTTTCACTGGAGATTTTTTTTTTTAACATGCTTTTATCGTTTCATTCAGATACTCCAAGCAAACATATTTCTCACAAAACCAGCACCATGTTTTGGCCATCTCCTTCAACTAACTTTAAAATCTAATTTGCTATCCCATAGCTGAGGAAAGTGTTGCACCAGCTTTGCCCTGAAGATCCAGTGTGGAATAAGAGATGGATATGTAGCAGTCATGTAAAAGGGAGTTTATTTGCCTACAATATCTAGGACCAGGACAGCTGCACCAGCATGGGAATTTCAGTAAAGCACATCAGGAAACCCCAAAGTCTACATGAACCCGTTTAGGTTCATAGCTGTAGATCTCAAACTTCAATGAGGCCATAACTGGAGATGATCTGATGGACCTGTCCATTCTGGTAAGAATAACTGACTGACAGGAGTGGTGCTTGAGATGGCTCCAGGGACAAGGACTGTCAGTAAATGTGACGAGCTGAGCTCTGCTGGAATAAATTACCCCATAGCTGCTCAATGAACTGAAGTTGGTTACTCCTAAAAGTACTTGAGTTTTCTAAGACTTAACTAAATTTCACTAAATACACCCTGAAACCATAAATGAGTCTAATATACCACTAAAGATCCAAGGGCAGATAAAGTAAAAACCTATTGCTGTTAGGAAAAATGCCAGAAACCAGCTACATTCAATTAGGTAACCAGATTTGATTTCCTATAGTATTAAAATTGCTTAATTGCCTGTGAAAATTGCCTGATGTGTTATGGGTTAAATCTCCTTGTTGGAGCATTTGCAGGAAACAGCTTTGCTAAAATCGAGCTTATTTGTGGCCAGAATGTGTGTTTGCAAATTGAATGTTTGTTAGGGTGTGAAAACCATGTTTTAAATTAAACTGATGGTAAATTTGTAAAATTATCTCATAAGGGATATCATGTCTAGCAACCTGAGTGAACTGAAAAAGTTAAAGGTTAATGTCTTCCCCTTCAGTGACTTGTAAATGACTTTCATCATCTTTGCTTAGGACTAAAGATGACCCTGTTCTGGCAAAATTAATTGTTTGCTTTTGCATTTGTACTATTAGGATAAATAGTTTTTAGCTCAGATAATTTTGACAGCCCAGACAATAGAGTGATTCAGTGCTTTATTAAACTAGAACTCACACACATCCATGTTTCAAAGAGTCCCTTGAGTGCACAGAGAAGCTGCTTCTGTGCTGGCTCATCAGGTGTCTTCAGGCAGGGAAGAAAATTCAGCAGCTTCTGGCCACTCTCATTTTGTGATATGATTGTTTAGTCCTTTCTCCAGACTCAGGATTGCTGCCAATCTGTGTCACAGTGATTTATATGGAGCAGAGCTTTTCACAGTTTCTCCATAAAGGACACCCTTCAGTGGAGCTGTAGCAGTGGGTGCACAAGCACCTGGAGCTATTCCTGGGTCACTCTTGCTTCTCTCTGCTGCCTCACTGTTATTGCAGTGCAGCTAAGTCTTCTTGCCAAGTGCTGCCCAGAAATGTAGATGAAATTTTCCCAACTGCAGCAAAGGAGAGAGAACATCGAGCACATTAATATCTTATGATACAGATAGACATCCAAATGAAATATCTCTAATCAGCCATGTAAGTGGCTTTCAGTTCTACCTTTTCCAGGAAAATGAATTTATGGCAATAATAGGACATCTCTAGTGCAAGAGGTCCTTAAAGTAGCCAGGAATTATTCCTTTGCTTCATTGCAATGGGCTATTTTTGGACAGATCCTAGCCTTGGGTGCATACTGCTGCACAGCTTGAAATATCCACCATGGCAGTTCTGCAGACCTCAGCACACAGGGTTCTGCTAGCAAAGAGCAAATCTTTGTCTAGTACCTCCCTATTTCCATATTAAGATTTGCCAGAGTAAACCTTGGTTTGTTGTTATTTTCTCTCTGGACTGTGACACACTAATTTAGTTCACTGGCACTTCCCAGGCTGCAAGCCAGGATGTGTTCAGGAGATAAGAACACACATGTACAGTATTTGAGACACTCCAGTGTTCCCTCTTTGTTACACTATCGTGTAACCCTCCTGGAGTACCTGAAAAATTCAAGTTATATTTAAATGAGGGGAGCAAAAGGTAAGATTGTACTGGCACTGCTGCAGAAAACCACTGAATAAGTAAGCTGATGCATCAGCTGTCTGTGCATCACCTTCCTGGTGATAAGGGGTGGTCCAAGGAAAGGACCAACATCAGTCCTCCAGAATGAAGAGATTCCAATTTGTGTCCTCACAGGGAAGAGGAGAACCGACAACTTATTCTTAAAACTCAGCTCTTAACAGGAATAAAAACAGTGGCACCCTCTTGAAATTCTTGAAGCCACTGGCCATTTTTTCCATTGATTTGCTGGATGTTGGAACAGGTTCAGATGTCTGCAAGGTAGCAATGATGTGGTTTAGTAGTCTCAGAGGAAAGTGGTCTCTCAGCATTTCCTTCTCTTCTTCCTGTTTTATGGAGTGTAATGACATGTAGATCTTCCCTGGAGGATGAAGAGAGCCAGGCTGTCATGCAGAGCAGTGCTCAGGGGGTACTGCCTGCTGCACACCCAGACATCTCCCCACTAAAATGTCAACTTTGCAGAAGGAGACTGGCTCAGATGAACTTACACCCTGAATCTGCCAGCACTGATAGAAACTTGGCCTGCCACTACAATAAAAGCAAGATTTGGCTTTGTTTGCCATTTTAAGCAATGCAGCTTGGTAAACAAATTGGATTAAATGCCTGCTGATGTTCTGAAAATGGGTCTGGTGCTTGGCCAGGTTCTGGATCCAGCTGTAAAAGCCTGGGCCAGGTATCTCTTGTGAAGAAGTGGTGAGGGCTGCATGGGGTCAGCTGCATGCAAAGGAGGCAGTGCTTTTCTCCCCGGTGTTTTTACTGAATAAATGACAGGCCAAGAGCTATCATAAGTGGTTCTCCCTGATGGACAAGGGAAATGAAAGAATGTGATGAAGAGTAATCTTAGATAAGAAATTAACAGCAAAGAGGGGACACAGAAGACTCTACATTTCAGACCCTAGAGATCTGGGAGCTGTTTGTGACTCTAGCTCTAACAGACCAGTCTGGCTGGCCTTTTGAAAGGAGGCAAGATAGAAACATTTCTCACACCTTAGTTTTGGGCAGTTAAATCCTTTTTTGAAGACTCACAGCTTTTGTGACTTTTCCCCACTAAAAAAAAAAGAAAATTGGGAGAGGAAGCACTGTTGTTAGCACAACTGCATCAGGAAAGTAAAGCTTGAAATTATGGTTCAAAGTACTGTTGTTGAGAAATTCTAGAACACTGTAAACATACTCCCTTCATTACACTAATACGCATCCATTACTGTGTAGCACCTGGTATTTATTTTCCTTTTTTGCTGGAGGTAACTCACTTTAATGAGTAGTTGCTCCATCTCATGCAGAGACCTTTTAGCAAAGCAGTTCATACATGTGATGAGTCTCACAGTGGGTGCTGGCACAAGGCAGTTTGATGAACAATAAGCTTTGGTTATTAATGTCAAAGGGTACAAACAATAAATTGAATTTTCCTCTGTGAGAGGACTAGAGAATAACCTTAGGCAAGCACAGAGCACTTTATGCTAAAACCAAGAGGAAGAAAAGTATTCTGGCTGGGTGGGAAATGTGACAGTTACAGGTAGGGCAGGTTATGTACAAAGATGCTCTTTCCAGGCAAACAAGTTTAACATCTTTGCTCTATCAGCCAGTGGATTACATTTTTGATTGTTAGTCCCAGAAAAACTTCTCTTTGGGAAGTGACCCTACCACACATTCTTGCCCACTAACTTCTCCAGCAAAGTGGGCATTTAACAGCTTCATTTATCCTCTGCTCAGTACCACCTGAGACTCTGCTGCAGAAGCTGAAAAAGGGAAAAAGTCTTGCTGCCTTTGTCCATGTGATGCTTCTGAGATCTTAATGATGTCTTCATTCAGCAGGTGCTGCCTCAACATGTGCCTGTGTGTGGCAGACAGGGACAACACAGTGATCCCCCTCTTAGGCTTCCTCCATCTGGTCATTTTTGCTGGTTTCTGAAGTACTCCTTTCCTTTGCAAGGGACTCCTCTCCATAACCACAACGTGTCTTCATCCCTACAGATGTTACTCCTTTATGTAAAACCAGGAGAGAAGCTCAGCTAATGGTATAAATCTGTTCAGTTCACACTTCCTTCCATTATCCTGTTTCCTCTGGCTCACCTGCTTTGTGAGTGCTATCCATGTGTAATGTCACAGCCAAATATATTGCATTAGTGCTTGGTTGGAAGGGAGGAATAACTGCTGGGCAATTGCAGCTTCCAAGTAGGATAGTGCACAACACATGCTGAGAAGGTTTCACACAGTCTGGGCCCAAGGCTGTGAGCTGGGTGTTCTAAAATAACCTAGCCTGACATTACTGCCTTCTGCAGCTCACCCTGCCAAGTGTAGTCACTGGTAATTAATGAGGAACGAGGCATTTGGTGATTTCAGTGTTTCTATATTTGTCTCAGGTTTTCAGATGAGAGAAGGAGCGAAGGAAACACAGACATTGATTTTTCCAGCTCTTAATGTGGTTGTTAACAAAAGCAAACACAGAAGCTTAAAATCTCTAGTTGCAGTGCATAGATATTTGCTTGCCAAACACCAAACACTCTGTGACAGAGCTTTTTTTGAAGGGGGATTTGTGACACTTAGGCATTGTTCCTTTGTCATTTTGACCAGAGAAAATTAGAGGCAGCTCCACTGACACTAATGTCCACTGACACTAGCTCATGCCAAGCCTCCAAATCCAGTGTTTTACTCCAGAGTCTGGGTTTGGTTAGAGGTGGGTTTGTACCCCACAGGGTAATTTACCAAGCCAAGCCATGCTCAGCTTTCAGTTTCATTGCAGGCTAGTGTATCCATGCTGAGATAACTGCACTTAGCAAATTCCACATGTTGAATGTGTGCTGGGCAGAACTCTGAAGGTAGGGTTTGGTTACACCTATTTAAATAAATCCCAAAGCTACCTTCCAGGGTATTGTGCATACAGATTGGCTACAAACCAGTGTTTATTCCTCCATTGTCCATGTAATGGGAGAGAAACTCTTGGCCTGACCATTTCCTCTTGTTTCTCTTTGCCAGGCTGTGAAGAGTTACTAAAAGATGTCCTGTCTCCTGAAAACTCTGAGCCCCAACACTACCAGCCACAATATGTTGATTACTATTACCAGGTAAGAGAAGCATTAATTCTGCTTCATGTTAGTGGGCTGAGGAAGCCTGTGGAGAGATGTGTAGCTGGATCATTGTAAATGTTGTTGTTTTACTTGGCCTAATGACTCTTCCTTCCTCGACTCATGGCTGTTAGCAAGCCATCCATACTGTTTTAGCTGCATTTAACATGGGTTAACTGGTGGGAAAGTATTTAGATTAAGTAGTGTTCCTCTTAGAAGCCTCGGTATTCACCTGGCTATGAAGGGAGATCCCGGTACAGTCTCGCTGGCACCTCACAAGTGGAAAACACTGATTTGTATTTAATTAAATCAGTCAAACTTCGTAGGTGAACAAGTCCTCAGGGACCTTCTGCAGATAATGAACAGGGAGTCAACAGCTGTTGGGAAGCAGAAACAATACACCATTGGAAACCTTTGATAGTATTTTGGCTGGTAGGTGTAGCATATTTTTAAACCATTAAACACCCTCATTTGTCTTCTTAATTTGCCAGTGTCTGTGCAGTCTAAGAAGCAGAGCAGTGCTGTTTCCCTTTTAGGATATCTTTGTCCCTTCTTCACTTTACTTTGGTTTTAATCACCTCCACCCGTGTAAATTCTGAAGATTAAAGATGCAGTTAACATCATACACTCAGAGACAGATTGTGTGTCAGAGGTGTTATAGACTGCAAATGACACTGAAATCAACAGGAAAAGCATTTTACCTTCACAGGTGAAAGGACAACTGTCATGTATTGGGGAAGGATGTGATAAGTGTGCTGGTGAGCTCTGTTACACCACTCCTGCAATTACACAGAATGGTTTCCACTGTCCATACAAAAAATAGAGACATTTCCTGCATCTCAGTGTCCACCACCAGTCTGCTTGTTTCTAAACCCCTGGGTTTTGTAACTGATGACACAGATACCCACCATGCTGTTGCCTGGTTACCTTAATAGATGCCATAAACCAAACTCCTTGGTTTGCAGTAGCTGATAAAGGCTATAAAATGAAAACAGGCTCTGCACACACTCGATGTTACCCTATTGCTATGCAGATATTGCAGGCTGGTTCTGACACTCTTTGAATGCAGGTGACAGCTGGATCTTTATTCCTCAGGGATTTCACTTCTGCTGTCACCCAAAGATGTGCTGGGGACGGCTCTTGAGGACAAACTGCAAAACTCTGCAAATTGCACCTCTTCTGCCATCCGTCCTCCAGGAAAACCTGAGGGTGGGAATTGCAGTTGCCAATCCTGGTAGCAGCTGCTGAGTTTCCCATTTGAGTGCTGGATTTGTGCCTCTGGGAGAGGGAGGGGGCAGAGGGTGACCCTCCCTGTTCAGAAAGAGCTGATCTGTCAGTGCTGTGGTGGAAGCCTTGTTGGTCACTCCTGATGATGTCCAGCACCCCCCTGGATGATCCCTCTAGGGGGTGACACCACTGCCGTGGGGTCCTGCAGCAGTGTTTGCCCACTTTAATGGAGCCAGTGCAGGATTTGTGCAGCCTGGGAGCAGAACCAGGTCCATCCCCACCTGTCCAGGCCAGGTGAGGTGTCGTGGTGGGGAGAGGACAAGGAATGGTGTGCATTGTTGCACATCCCATGCTTATCCCACAGCTCCTCTGCACCGCTGTCCTGCAGAGAGGCTGCTTCCATCTCCCGTCTCCAGGTCCTGCAGGTGCAGTTTGGAATCTGTTCGCTAGATGTCAGCTAAAGACTGGGAGAAGGTGTGAGCAGCCTCTGCTCTCGCCTGAAGGCTCCTCTGCTATGGCAGGAAGTTGGAATTTTCAACCTGATCAAGCAGAGAACTGAGGGATCAGGTGGATTGGCGATTATCACCATTCATAGCGTTTATTCCCCGTTCCCAAGGAAGAACATACGGAAAACAATGTGAGCTGTCCTTGCATCTCCCAGACCTTAATGAGTGTGAATTCCTGGTGCTGTAATCAAGTTTATGGGCAGCTCCCATTGGCACAAATGGTAGTTGCCTGTGTAATCTGATTTTCGCCCCAGAACACCCTTTGCATGTCTGGCTAATTCTCAGGTGCACTCAAATTCCCAGGCAGCAGAAGGACACAACTGTTGTGATGGTACAAACAGATATTTTAAAGGGGAATGCATCTTCTTTATTCCACCCAAGGGACTGTGCTTGCACAAAGGCAGGTACTGAGCTGGTTCATTGTCATGCTGTCTTTGCATTCACACGATTACTTGAAAGGAAGGGGAGATTTATCCTTGTCACAAGGTATTTCCCCTGTCCTGTGCTTTCACTTTTCCTTCCCCTCCCAAGAGCCCCCTCCCCGTATTGTAGCTTTCTGAAACCCAAAGGCAGCAAATTGAAGAGGTGAAGGTAATTCCAGGTTGTGGGATGAAGTGGCAGAAGCACTGTGAGGTGCTGAACTGATCCAGCTCTTTGTATCTGTTGAGTCAAATGGGGAAGAAGAAACTCTCAAGCCTCCAGCCTTTAATTATAACCAACTGGGTGCAATTAATTTAAAGGGATATATAAAACCCCTTGATACCAGGAGCTTAGGGCATTTCATTTGACATTTTTAAAATGGTCTGATTTTACTTTTTGTTTTTCTTCAGTGTAAACAAAGAGCAAAAGCTTACAAGCTTTTAATGTCTGAAAACTTGGTCAAAAAAAAGGCAGAATAAAAAATCCTATTGTGTATGCAATTCAAAATGTGAAGGCCATTCCATGGAAAGTTCCTAATGGCCTATATTGAGAGGCTGTATAAATGACATCAGAGGCAAGTGGAGAGCTCTGCCTTTGAGCTCAAGGCTGTTAACGTGTGATATGCAGAACATAAAGAGTGTAACTTTGTTATATAGGATTTCCCACTGACTTCCATCAGCAGTGATTCAGGCTGCAGAGTGTGTTTTCTCTTTGGACCAGAGACAGCTGGTCCAAAGAAACTTAGGATGGGATTGCAGTTAGGACATAGCAGTTCTAGTTCCCCTTCAGCTTTGGGACCTACAAATAAACCTGTTCTGTCTGAGTTGAGTCTGTTGATTTAGTTAAAGTCTGAATTGTGCTTCATTTGAGGCACTACTTCAGTCAAGTGCTGTTTATTAGTATAATTTGTGTCTCTCATAGCCTTTAGAGAGATAATAGAAATACTCTGAATTTGCCAAAGCCAATTTGTCAGTCCCAAATTCCTTTCCCAGTGTTTGCTGCTATGGCTCAACTCTTGTTTTGGCTTCAGTTTGAAGGGAAACAAAAGTCTCCCTAGTCCAGTTTGCTTTGTGGTGGACATCTGGTAGCACTTCAGAGCCCTTGGATAGCCTTTTGGAGATGGTAACCAACACAAAGTCCACAGCTGAAGTATGTGTGTGAAAACCCAGGCCCAGATTGAGCCAGCTCAAACAAAGCAGAGTGCCTGTGTCTCGTATTTCCAAATGGCTGGCTCCGGGCCCTCCCGGGCAACCAGCCAGCTGGGAGCACTAGCCACAGGACTCACAGGGAATTGGGCTGGCTGCATCTGCAGCTCCCAGGCCAAGGTTTGCATTGCAGGCCCTGAGAAGCAGTGGTGTGGGTCTAGGTGCTCTTCTGTCTGAGCACCTAAGTTTAGGGAAATGGGAATCGGAACAGGAGCTCCTTTGTCAGCTCTTCACCTGGTGCATTTTGGCTGCTCAAATTCGAAGGGAGCCTGAACCTAGATCACTCAAACAGATGACAGAAGAGGGAGTTGAGTGACAGATCTTGGAGCCTCTCACCATCAGCTAGCAGGGCACGTTTGAGTGGTCCTTGTGAAGGGACAGATTATTTTTAAATGTGAGTTGTTGCCTTTTCATCTGGAATCAATGGCCAAAAGCCACGCATGTGAACTCAGTGGATGAGCATGTTGTAAGGTACAATAATGGCAGGGTCCTTGTTTTAATCAAAGCTGTTTGTTTCTTATTAATTGTTGCTGTATTGAGTTGCCACGTCCTTTTTTTTCCTGTTCCCATCTGTAAATAAGAGTGAATCTGTCTCTTTCCAGAGTACAGGACGATCGCTGCATATCAAAGAATGAACTGCCTTTTCAGTCCTCTGTGTGTTCCCCTGCCAGCCAAGTGATTAATTACACTGTATGAACAGCAGAAAAATTGTTGAAACATGACAAATAAATTGTGTTTGCCTCTGGGATGGAGCTGGGACTGCTGGCTGATCTGCTGCTTTGAAAATATTTTCAGTAGCAATTAGGAGTCCCTCACCAGCTTCTGAAAAAAGTTTTTTTTCCCCATTAGCTGCTTGAGGATATCTGCTGACACCTGTGTCAGAGCAGAGGAGACCTTCTGCACTGCGAAAACAGTGTGATACAAATGGGTTTTTCACTAGGCTGTGGAAGAAGGTTGAAGGAGAGCCTGTGACCAGAATATTTTTAATTTTCATCTCCTATATTCTGTGTTTTGAAGTAATGACTCCACCTTGACCATCGAGCTGCCAGCGTTCTTGGGCAGAATAATTGACCTCATTTGTTAGAAGGATTTTCTTGATACTGTTTTGCCTAACATCAACCACAGGTGTTGCCTGTCTGTTAATGTGAAATACATCTTTCCTTCCACCTTCTGTGGCAGCAATAGCAGAGACACTCCTATCTTAACAGAAGAAGCACAGAAGGGGTTAAGGTGGAAATACCCTTTCAACCAATGGCCAAGAAAAGAAGGCAGTCAGTGTGGTAAGGACAAGCAGTATCAAATACATCAAACTGAAGCTTTTTTCCCCTGTTTCTTATCAGCCTCCAGTTTTCTCCACCACCCACAGTCTCAGTCACTGTTGGCTCCCATTGTGCTTTCAGCCCTGCAGATGCTCAGTGTCTGCATGTGAAGATTCCCCTCTCTGTGCTTGAAGACCTGGGCTGTTTCTGCCACTTTGGGATCACACAGTGCATGTTTGCAAATTGCTCTCCTCTCCAGGCTGCTGCCACCATGGGACCTGTACCTCTAGAATTCTGTGTTCTATCCTGTGCCCCTAAATCTGCCAGATTCTCATTCCCCTCAGTTTCTGCTGCATCCCCTGAGAAGTAGGGATGTTCAGCATCTCCAGAGCTGGCCCTTTGAGAGGCCCAGCCTCAGGACTGATCCCTGCCCCTGCTGAAATCGGTAGAAACACTTCTTAGATCCTGGCAGGTGTTAGATCAACACCTGGGGTTGTTCCTGAAGTTCTTTTCTCAATCCTCGCTGGAGAGGTAGGGTGGGAGAAAAGCTTGTTAAAGTACAACCATGCAGTTATAGAGAGAAAAAATTGCCTGTTTCTAGGCAGGATCTTACAGTGTCTGCATCAGTGAGAAGTTTATTGTAACCTCTGCGGGCAACACTCTCAGCAATTCATTTTTCCTATTTTTTTTTCGAACATCAAAAAGCAACATTAACTACAACTGCTGAGAAAGCCCCAGTGAGCAATTACCAAGAGCAATGAAGAGCACAGTGTGCCCCCATTTGGGATTCATCTACATGGAAATTGCCTGCTTTCACCTGGCGATATTCTGAATTTTATTTTTTATGTTTGTGCATACATGCACAAATAACTGTCCTTGGTCAAAACACCTGCATAAAAATAACCTGGCTGCTCAAGCTGATTCTAAAATGCTGCCCCGAAGAACTGCTGTACTGAGAGTGAGCAGTTCTGCACTTGGGGAAAGGCAGCCACCTTGCAACAAAATAAATGCCAACTCCTCCAATCACAGCCATAAAATAGATTGAAGATTATTTTCTTTTCTAAAACCAGCTTGAGTTTTTGACTTGGTGGAACATCACACACTGACATTTTTAAAGCTGAAATTACTTTTTCCCTGACTCATTTTTGCTCAGTTGTGGTGTAAAACACACATAAAATAACTCAAAAGAAGTGAAATACTCTGGCCTGGTCAAAAATAGTTCTTCTCTTTCTCAAAATGTGTTTTGCGTTTCCTTTAGAGAGAAATCTGAGGGTTTGACTTTCTCATCCTGGTCTAGGTCAACAAAATACTCTGAGATCTTAGAGCCTGCAGGCTGGAGAAATGGTTTCCCACCCAGTTCTTGCCACAACACCCCAAATGCAATCCCAGTGCCTGAGGCCAGCAGGGCTGGGGGGTGACCTGGCAGAGAAGCCACAGCCCTCAGAATGGAGTGTCTCAGAGCACAGTGTTGATTCAGGTAGTGCCCTGTGAGCATCCAGCACCTGGGCTGAATTAGTGTCAGTGGTTTTGTACCAATTCTGCCAGTTAGCTGGTTTAAATTTTAAGCACCTGTTCTTGCAGGTGAACCACTGGTCTCCTGTAATAGAAGCATAAATCAGTGAGGGGCCAAGGATTGTTTGCTCCCCATAGGGTCTTGTCTGAGTTGAAATTTACTCTTTCTTAGGGCTAAACGTGGCCCAGTCATTTTAGACAGGGGCAAGAGTGACTGCCTGGTTCAGTCATCACTGCTGTGACTCAGCAGCAGAGATGAAGCTCCAACTGGAGCATCCTTCCAGGCATCCATAGCAAAGTAATTTTGTACACTTATTGTCATTAATATCTTTTTTTATTGAGTATTTCATTTCTGTGGCCCAGGTAGAGTTTTGTATAGCATTCAGAGCTTTACCATTCTGAAGCCTGACACCTCTCTCTTTGGCAGAAGCACTGTTTAATAGACATTTTCTGTCTCAATCTTAATTTTCTTTCTGAGGCATTATCTTCAACCTTTTAATCTGCAGATTTTCTGACAGAGCACAGTTTTGGGGGTGTTTTTTCTGAAATTGTCAGTTGCCATGGCAAAATATTCCTCCCATCTTTGGATAAACCAATTTAGGCTGTGGCGCAGTCTTTAGGTAGAAGCTATGAAATGACTGAAAGCTAAAAGTTGGTCTCTTTTATTGAGGAAGTCACATCCCTGATTTAATTGTTCAGGTAAGTATGGCTTTGTGGTTTAGTGCCTTTTGTCTTTCGTTTGATGTACTGAAAATCTGTCCACTTTAATTCATGGTGTGTCTTGAGTAGAGCATTCTTAGCAACAAAAGCAAAGAAAAATTGTGACAGTGCTCACCCTGTTCTGTGTTCCTGTGAAAGAAATGCAACTGCTCAGTCAGAGGGTGGTGAACAAGTCCTGACTGATACACGGCCTTTGGAGAATACCAGAATATCTGTAATAAAAGTAGCTGTATGAGGGCAGGACACACAGCATTCACTGGTGGTTGGTGGTGGTTGTTGTTGTTTTGTTGTTTTTTGTTTTGGTGTTTGTTTTTTGTTTGTTTGTTTTTTGTTTTTCTTACTCTACTTTGTCTCTTTTTTCATTGCTGCTTGGGGAAATTTCTGCTGCATTTATGGAAGATTGTGGGACGATTCACAACCATCTTTCTTCTTCTTGGAATATTTACAATGATAAGGCTGTGAAATTGAAATATAGGACTTTTTTTTAAAGTAAAGAACATTGGTTTAAATTGGTTGTTTTCTTTTTGTTTGTTTGTGCGTTTGGTTGGGTTTTTTTTCAGAAGAAGAAAGTTCTATGTAAATGTGTAAAAGCTGGTTGATAAAACCAAAATTCCAGGTTACTATGAAACTGTAAAGAGAAAGTCAACCACAGAGGGATGTTCTAGCTCATAAAACCAGCAAAATCCCTCATTGCACAAGCAAACAAAAAGGATCTGACATCTTCTTTTCTGCCTTTTAACTTCTCTGACGAACCTGAGAGCTGTGTTGTTTTGAAGGTAGCTTCTTTCATTTTTCAAAACAATAGCTGCACATACTGCTAGAAATTTTCCCACTAAAATACAAAACATTCTTCCATAGGTGAAATCTTACAGGAGTCATTTCTGTCACACAGCTCTTGCTTTGCTGAGACAGTATTTCAGGGTTCAAGTGCATGATTTCAGTAGCCTCAAGAATTGCCACCAAAGTGACCCAGACAGTTCATGAAATAGCCCAATTCTTTTCCCAGTTATGAAATCTCCAGGACTCCTTTCCCATGTCCTTCATCTCTCCTGTCAGACTCAGCTCTTGCCACATCCCAAGTCCCCACAAAACCACGTGGTTTTTGTCCTGCTGGCTCAGAGGTCCCCCCAAAGGTTTTCCTGGCAGGGCTGAGACCTGGTCCTGCTGTGGGACTCTGCCACAGCAAAGTGTCACAGAAGTGCCACAGGGGGACTGTGCCACTGTCCTGCATCAGAGGCAACAGAACTGGTTAAAATTAAACCATCGTACTCAGCTGGGCTCATAGAGCTAAATGAGATCCTGATTATCTTGTCTGTTTTTAGAAACTGGAGAAGATTCAAAACGTGATTTTTTTTTTTTTCTTTTTTTTAATAGATATGCTCCAGTCTAGAATGTCTTTGTCTGGGTAGAGGCAGGCTTTGCCAACACTGTCACACATCTGGGCTCAGAGAAGCAATTTGTAACTGAACAGGAAGAAAAAGTAGGCCAGCCTACAAGAGAGTATCTAGGAATTGCTCCTGAGGGATTTGTGCTACACTGCCTCCAGCAGCTGAAATAACAGCATGAAATTGCGATTAAAAATTAAGAAGAGATATGGGCTATTTGACCTTCTTTCAGCCAGGGACACACAGGCCCTGTCTAGGATGCGGATGCAGAGAAATGCAGCTTCTGTTGAGCAATTATGTGCCAACAGGAGGCTGCTGAGGTTCATCCCAAGCTCAATGGAACAGGGAGATCATTTCTTTCCTTGCAGAACCTAAACCAGTTCCAGCACTGGTTAAAGTGGTGTGAAATTGTCCTTGCTCCAACAGCTACAGATGAGAAATAGGAAAGGAACTGTCAATTGTTACGTTTTCTGAGTTTACAGAAATTCTAGGCAGGATTAATTAGGCCCCCGAGAGGCCTTGTTAATTAAGATTTAATTTGCCAAATTTGCTATTTGGCTCACCTTTTTACACAGGCTGTTACTGTAAACACCCAGCTGATTCCAGCATCAGCTGGGGAACAGGCCTTGAGACAGAGCAGCCTGTTTGGCTGGATGTGTACCCTGGATCCCAGGCTTGTTTTGGAACTCAGTTATGATAAGCTGCTAGGAAGTTTAGGTTGGAATGATAATATAGCTTGGCAGTGTTGATACAGAGCTGACACAAATGCTGATGAGTGTTTTGGGCTGACAGTGTGAACCTGGTGGCTCAGTGTGAACCACCAGGGCTAGGAAGGGTTTGGAAAGGGAATGCACAAAGTAGAAAAGGGTGATTCCTTGGAGCTTGTGCCAGCCTGTGTAAATAGGACTGTGATAACAAACTGTTTGACTTTGCAAGAGGCTTTGATTTGTCCTGAGCTGTGGAGGCTGAGAGTTGGTGAGGAGCCAGCCCTGGTGTGAATCCTGCTCCTTTGTTACCTTTGGGCATCAGTCTCTGGTCACTCCACACTGTTTGGGGAAAAGGCTTTCTCGATGTTTGTTTGTGCAGCACCACATAGAGCCAAGCTGGATGACTGGAGGAGAGAACGTTTGCAGGCTCTGCACCCTTTGATAGGTACAGCAAATACATAAATATGGTGTAAATACTTCATAGAGTTTTGGCTACCCATTTGTATAGAATAGTGCAATACTTAGGTAAACTTTCTTGGCCGTGGTAGAAATTTATCCATAGCACTGTAACAAAGCCTGACCTCATTTAAGATGCAGAGAACTTCTCAACTTACTCATATTGACTGTGTTGCCACCTTCTTCAACCAGCAGAGAGGATGTTTGTCCTGTTTAGGTGAACAGAGCAACAGACAGAACTTTGAGTATTTTTGTATATTCTCCACAAGAAGTTTCCTATGTCTCAAACTGTTTTGCATTTATTACTGGCATATATATGTTGAAAAATGATTGGTGTTTGTTGCTTCAATGAGTTCTTAATTACTGTGTCCTTGAAGGCTAATGCCATTGAGGGACATTATTGTGGGTACCTGGGGCATGTGTCTTTCATCAGGAGATGGACCATATGGTGGAAATGCCCTAAGGCACAATCATGGAAAGGGCTAGTGCATGGAAGATGGGAACTGTCCAGAATGGAGAAGGGTATTGACAAACCATGAAGAACTGTTGGTCAGATTCTTAAATAATAAAAATCAACCTAAGAACATGATAGAAATAAGCCTGTGTTCCTGCTGAGCTGGTTTGGGGTTTTTTTCCCCACCTTGTAAGTTTTTGAGACTGTTACAGTAGGAGCTTTACCCATATATATCCCTCCTTCCAACTCTTACAGCTTCACCTTCAACAGGGTTCTCTTTGGGTTTTCAGAGTTTCAGAATTTAAAATGGTGTGTCACTCCTCAGAATATTTCACAGACTAGTTATTATTGTGAAAAAGTGAGGAGACCTGAATAATGAATGAAGTCAGTATTTCACTGCACCTCTGAGATCTGGTTTTTATGGAAATCAGTAATGCAGAGCATTTTGTGAGACTAATAGATAAATATTGCCTTTCACAGATATTTGTTTTCCTCTGAACTGTTCAGCACAAGGATCAACAACCATCCCACTATGAATCACACATTGCAGGGTTATCTGGCTGTGGGAGCTGCCACAGATTTGTCACCTGGGAAGCTGTCAGTCAAGTGACAGAGTAAATCACCAGCTTTCTCTTTCCACCGTGTTTTGAAACTGCACTTAAATGTTTCTGTTTGTCTCACTGCCAGGCCAGTGGTGAGATATTATGGGGAATTATAAAAGGGAGTTTTGTGCAGCAAACTCAGAGTTCAACTGTTCTCTAGTACAATTCCTTGCCTATAAAGAAACTCTGAGGAAGCCTTCTCAGGTTACTGCACCCTGACAAAACACTGCCATCAGGAGACATCCTGGGTCGTGTCGTGGTTCTCGAATCAAAGGAGAGCTTGTGCTCAGATATTGCAGGAGGTGCCCTGCCAAGAGTGACTGATACCCTGCTGGTTTACAAAGAAAAGTTGTAGCAGTGAAATGTACTGAATAACACTGCCCCATGTGCTTCCTGAGGCAAGATCCTAGGGCTGGGGGAAGCCCTGGAGCACTTTCTCTGGAGTTGTTCAACGTCACTAATCTTCCCCCAAAAACAAAATCATCAGATATTTCCTACTTAGAGCCAGGGCATTACTTGCTGTGCTGCTGAGGGACATGCTTTTCCCCTAGCTTGTGAGTAGTCTTACTAGATCAAAAACCTTCACAGGAAGAGACTGTCTCTCTTGATTGTATTTTTATAGTGCCTGTCATATGGAGCTGTTCCTTTGCCTCTCTCCTGGGAGGACAGGATCACTTCGTTTTAGAAGGAAGACATTGGAAACAGAAGAAATCAGCACTAGTAGGAGTATTTCTATATTTACTGAATGAAATGGTCATATTTAGTTTGACTTAGACACTTGCATTGTGCATGGACTCACCTTCCTATGAGAGAACTGATACTCAGGAGAGGAAGGTCTCTCTTGAATAAGCTCCTAGGAGTTCAGACTGTGTTAGGACATCCCCTCTTACCTCTGTTAGCATGGCTCCCTGGGACTGGCGTGAGCAGGTTCTGCTTGGGGAGGCACCACATCCCCCTTTCGGGGAGGCTGGGGCTGCCTTGGTGCTCCAGACGCTTCCACGAGAGCCCGTGGGTAACAAGAACCACATGGACCACACGCCTTTCTGCTGCCTGAGGCATTTCACCATCTGCAGCTGCTTCCCCGATGACTCAGGGGGTCTCAAAGTTTCCCCCCTGCTGACAACTCAGTGCCTCACAGGGCCTCTTTTCTCATGGCATCCAAACACTTCCATACTGAACGTGATTAATGAGAAGGGAGAGGTGAGTGTCAAGGGCAGGGATCAGTGTTTAAGAGTAATTCAGTGTTTTAATTTGAGCAGATTATGGAAATTGAATGTGAAAGGTAACTAGAGGTATTTTGCTCCCTGCTGAAATGGTAAAGAAAGGTCATGTTTAGCACAGGGAGGGCCCCTTCCATGACCTGCTCTTTTACAGAACATGGGGCACTGCAGGCCCTTGGCTGGACTCACCCCACAATCATGGGGTGTCTTGGTTTCCAGCCTGCACTGCAGGTCATGGTGCAGATGCTGGGTGGGAATCTTCTTCATTAGCTTCATTTCCCTCTAGTATTGTATATCCAGAAGTACCTGTGCAGCATCAGGCCATTGACAATACTCCTGATTACTTCACATCACTATTTAATTAGGATGAAAGACACGGAATGACCAAGTAGATTTTTCACACTAGGGAAAGAAATTGATTTATGTAACAATCAGATTGTTAATTCCAGCAGGCTTTTCTTTATAAAGCAAGAAAAGTATTCTTGTCACTTTGGGGTTGATTTAAATTGGAGAATTTATACAAAATTATTCTTCTCAGTCTGTGATTGCAGAGACCTAACAATGGAGCAGAAGTGGATCCTCTGTTACATTCTGTGCTGTACCTCAGGAGTGAGGAGCTCAAGCCTTCTTTCTACAAGCCTGGACTTAGCAATGCCTCAGTGGGACCCCACTGAAAGGCCCTCCCTGGGCTGTACCTGTTCAGTCACACAGCTCTGCTCTTGCTATAGCAAGGAATTTCAGTTCTTTGCCCAGTGTAGAATCACCTGGGAATTAAAACTGGTGTAATCGAAAGGCAACTAGGGGATGTCCTTGGTGCTGCCCTTCCTCATGCCTCATATAAATGCAAACATCACCCAAAAGGTGCAAATCAATCTGAAAGGTCTGGATGGTGCTAATATTGTTACAGCCTTGCCCACACTCATGAGCTTTATTGGGCAGCTGTACATTTCTGCTGAGGCTGGGAGTTTTCCCTGAGGCATCCTGAAATAAATGTTGTATGAATTGAAAGTGCCTTGCCTCCTACAGCAGATCTGCACCTGCTGTTCCCTGCTCCAGGCTCAACCCAGCATCTCCCAGTCTGGCATCATCACACCTTGCCCTTGCCAGGCTGCCAACAGCCCATGTGCAGGGCCTTGCTGTCTGACACCAAATGTCTCCCAGTTCCTCTTCACAGTGAAGCTGAACCAGAGGTTATGTTTTTCCTGGTAGATTTGTGTTTGTCGAGGAAACTTCGCTGTGCTGATATTTATAAACTTAGTGCCTGTGAAGGAGCCATAATAGAAACAAAAGGCTGTGTTCTGTCATTCTCTCAGGCTGCTGCAGCACGTGTCCCAGAATTCCTGTGGGGAGCTGTAGGGTTGGCTGAGCTATAATTGTGTTGCCTTTTCTTCCGATTTCTGTAGCTAGAAAGGGGTGTATTTCTGTCACCAGGAAGGAGAAGTTGATACAAATACTTGGCTAATGAACTTTTGTCAGCCAAGAAAAATGAATTCTAACTTCTCTGTTAATGAAAGGTGTACTTGGAAGGACTCTAATGCTAAACACAGGACCAGGAGAGAAAACAGCTGAATTCATTTTCATACTGCTACTGCTCCTGTGATTTTTGGGAAGGGCAGCTGAACCATGCCCTCCATATACCATGTTGTCCTCCCTGTCAGTAAAATAAGGATGAAACTGTAAGTTCTGACTGTCTGGATGGCAAGCTGGCTGGCAGGGCACATTCACCTGGCCACATGTGCCAGCTCTACTGAGCAGAGTAGCTCCCTCCTCTTAGCCCAGCTCCAGAGAACTGTCATGGAATTAACACATCCTGCCCCAAGTCTAAGAACAGCAGCCACATGCCTCAGCAAACAACTCCAAAAGGGCTTGACAATTAAATAATTGCCTCTGCTGCATGACTTTTAAGAAATGAAGTGAAACTTAAATGGGAGTTCTGCAAAATTTGATAGCCCTCCCAGTTGGCTGCCATCATTTCATGGTGGGCATTCAAGCTTCCAGCCTAATGGGGATTTGTGAGAAGGCATCAACTCAGAAAAAGTGTCAACAGCAGCACAGGTCAGACAAGGACATATTATTGTGCACCTTTGAAAACACAGCCAGACTGCACATCTCAGCCCAGCATGCAGCAATCATTAGTCACTCTGCATAATCCCCTTGACCTATTTTTTTTTCCTTTCACAGTGGTCACATTTGAAAATATTGTCTAGAGCTGGTTGGGCCCACACAAGGTTGCTAATTGGGATCTGTCTAGCTAAGGGGTGACACAGAGGCGAAGTTCAGCACAGTGTGCTCAGCACCCTGGTTGCAATGCTGAGGGTTCCCAGGGAGGTGGTGGCTGGGAGGCCTTGTGTCACCAGTATGCACAGGGACTTTATTCCTGATGCTTCTGAAGGGGCTGGTTCTGAAGCACCTGGGGGCTTTGGTTTATCTGGAATTAAGGATTTGCCAGGAGCTGGCCCAGCAGGAGGGTTGGAATGTGAGAAGTGCTAATGACATTTACTTACAGGAGTGGGCAGACCCCAGCTGGAACAGTGGGCCAGCCAGGGAAAGCCACCCACACACTTCCATCCCAGAGAGCTGGGTGGGCACGGCCTTAGTCATTAGGGGATTTTAAAGGGGTTGCCATCCTTCTTGTTTCCCCCTAAAGCTGGTGCTAAAGCTGTGGGAAGCAGCACAATTCCCAATGCACTGGGGCTACCACTCACTGTCATCTCACAGCAGCTGCTTTCCCTTATCCTGGAGGGACAAGGGTGGGGTGGCCCTACACGGGTGGAGAGATGTGGAAATGATCTGCAAGCTTGGTACAGAGGCTTGTAACTTCTGAGAGATTTATTCCACATACCATATATCAGTTAAATTCTTGGAGGGTGAGGCCAGAGCTATGTAGATTAAGGAATTAGAATTAAAACTATTTACAATACTTATTCCATTATTATACTATGAAAGTGCTTCACAGGCTCTAATGAATTCCTGTTGCAGCTTCTTTGGGAGCTAGAAAATTGTTATTCATCCCAGTCTGAAGATAAATTGAGCTGTTCAGGGATGAGGCCCAGGTTGGTGGCAGAGTCAGACTGGTTTCCAGATCAGCCAGGTGCCTGCATACCACTGAGGTCACAGAAGATGTCCATCATCAGTGGGGACAGGTACCTGTGTCTCAGCTGGTGCCCTGTCTGCAGGGCTAGCTTTTTCATCTGAGCATCTATAGCAGCAGTACTTCTGTGCATGTAGGTGGAATTTGATACTGAATTTCAAAGGCTAATAATTTTCCAGAGTGCTTTTTGTTGTTCCTCTGTCTGCAGAGCCTGCCCAAATGAAAGGCAGAGCAAAGCAGGGCTCTCTTGCCTCAGCCAGGGAAAGGATCATAGCTCTGGATGGTGCTGAAGGCACATGTCTGTCTTGCTTACCTGAACTAGTTTATGAAGCTGCTGGTCTAGGGAGATTGGTAGGTGTCAAATCTACTTTACAAAACTGCACAAGGGTGGCATTATAAGTTTGCTGCACCCTTGTACAAAAGGCATGTTCAGCTGATTAAGTCAGGCTGTTTTCAGCTAGAAGAAGCCAGTTTTGGAAATCTTGCTTCTCCCTATCCCATCATCCTTTCCCTGGTGTCACAGGGGTCACAGGTGCATGTGCTGTTTATCCTCCAGTCCCTACAGGCATTTATAAAATTTACAAGGCTCAAAAAATTTGCAATGCTAAAATTTGGAGCTGATGGTCATGAAGTGTGGTGCCTACACTTGCAAGCAGAGGTGATCAGAAATTGCTTCTCTCCTGCTGTAAGGCTGCACATTTGATGTCAGGAGTGGTACACTGAGTGCATTTGAGGGATGGGTCAGGTGTCTTTGTGAAGCTGTTTCCTTGTCTGCTTTTGATCTACTGTGACAGTCCATCCTGCATATTCCTACCTCCATTAAATCCCTGTGTGCTGAGTGCCACTGTCTGTGCTCTTTCGCTGTTCATTTAGGGATTTAGGGCAGAAGTGCTTTATGTTGCCATCATCATCTTGTAAGGAGCAAAGAACAAATGTGGTGCATTCTCTAGGTCCAGGATAATCATATCTTGACATATCTTATTCATCTCATAATCAGGTAATTCTTTCCCATGTAGCTGTCTAATTACTGTTTAGTAGCCCAGACTTCAGTGTGCAAATAACTAATATTTTCAAGCAGGGGTTTCAAGGAGAGGAGCACAGTGGGCCACGACTCCTGATGTAACTCCTCCATCTTCTTTGAATTACTCCTGGGATAAATTTGGGCTGTCAAATCTTTTAGTCTACTGAACCACAGAGAAGCCCTAATTATTGCCATATTGGCCACAAGGAAAGAGTGTACCCAGCTCCACTGCTCAGTGCAATGGGCTGAGCTGCTGTTCTGCAGCTGATAATGTGCTCAGAGTACATCCATATGTTAGCTCCCCAGGAGCTCTTCCTAACATAGCAGATTATAAACTAATGAGTTTGAGCCGTACTTTGGGAATCAATATACAGGATGCTCTTAAAAGATGTGGTTGTATATTAGAGTGTGCTGAATGTCTCCATGGTAGAGATTTACTTGTAAGCCAGGGAAGACAGCAAAGATAAAAATTACAATTGCTTAACATGTACCTTGAAACTGCTTTTCACCTCTGCCTCCAGCTCATTCCCTTCTGGTTTAGTTGGGTTTCCCAGTGTTTGTGATGTGTCCTGATTGTGTGTGTGCATGCATGAATCCAAATCCTGTGCAGCCAAAAATTTAGACTCATTCAAAAATTGTTGGCTGCATACTCAGAAGAACAGTAGAAAGTTTACAATATTGATCTTTTGTGTTTCATTAAAATAGGCTCTTAGGGGTTTTGTTAAAGTAAGACAGACCTTCATCTGTGGGACTTTACGAGTGTAAAAATGATTTTATACTTCAACACTATTCCCATATGTGAAAGAAGCTGATGCAAGGCAGTATCCCACTTGCAGAGCTGCCTCTTGGGCTGGAAACATTATTTAGGTGTGTGTGATTAGGGTTGTTGCTAGCTCTATCCCATAATATCTGTGTCAAAGCTATAAAACTAATCCCTAAGACATCAGTGTCCAGTTTGAACAGCAGATGTACACCTACCTCAATGCTGGCTGTGGACCCACCAATAATTTAATATCTCCCATTTTTTCAAAGCTGTGTGACCCTAAGAAAGAGGTGACTTCATGTCTTGGTATCATGTTTACCCCAGACATATTGCAGCAATTTTCTCATGTTTTTAGTGCTCAGTTGTACCCAACTGCCTCTGTATTTGCTGCATGATTACGCCTTCAGTGTCCAGATCATCAGACCTTTGCCCAAACCAGCCTGAGAATGGCCTTGCAAACATTCTGAGGAGCTGGAGTGTGTTTGATTTTCCTTGGCTTGTTTGCTTTCCATTATCTGTCTTCATGGTGATAAAAACTGCTGCAGTCAACCTCAGGAGTGCTCTGGCTTTGCTGTGTGGAAGACAAAAGGAGGAATGATGTGCAGGCTCTGCTCCCAAAAGCTGCCTCGTGGAGCTTCTCTCCAGAGGAGCCAAGAGGAGGGAAATGTCGACCACATAGATAGCAGGGACTCTCCAAGAACGTGTGCTGAAATAAAGGCAGCTAAAAATAGTCTCTAAGACTAAATGTGAATCATCTGGAGAGCAACTCGCAAAATTTTCTGCAGGAAAATCCTGAAAAGAGGAAGCCATGCTTTCAGAAGCAACCATGCAAGCTGGAAGCAGATAAAGTCTTCCTATGAAAAACTGCCACTTCCAACATGTGCTCTTGGGGAGAGCTCTCACCGTTCCCTGGGCCTGCCTTCTCCAGTTATGCTGGAGATCCGTCTCATTCTTACTGGTACAGGTTTTGGTTAAGTCTCCCAAAGGATGGGATTTTTTTTCCCCCAGCTTTTGATTCTGTTCAAAGAACCAGAACTCCAACAAGTGGAATCAGGCTTTGTTAAAACAGCCAGCCCACAGAATTTCTCTCTCCTCCAGGCAGTTTGCAGGTGCCAGAAACATGGGAAGGTGGTAAAAGTTCTTTAAAAATAGCGATTTGGGTTGCACTTCTTCTTCCAGTGCAAATGCCCCATTGACTTCCCTCAGCCATTCATTTGTCCCTCTTTGCCGGTTGTAATCTGCCGCTGGGGTTTACCAGAGCTATTTCCAATGCAACACGTTTAATCCGAAATTGAAAAGTCTTTGTGCACTGAGGCCTCGGTGTCATGTGGTGAATATCTTAGGACGCAGAGAGGGATCAAGGTGGCTTCTTAGTTACCAGTAGTTAACACAACCTATTGTGGTTGATTTAATTGCCATTTATCCGTGTCTTTGTGTGCCCTGCTCGGAAGGAGAGCGAACTGGAAATAAAGGCAGCAGATAAAGAGCCGCGGTTTTGCTGTGGCACCAGGCGAAACCTCAGCTATAGTGCAGCCCTAGTGTGCTCTGACAGGCATTGAGGAGCAGCTGAAGCCTTTCTGCGGGACAATGCTGGGCCACAAAAGCAGCATTAGGGCCAGCAGCCCCGGCCAGGCGGGAGTAGCTGATGGCAGAGGGATGCCCAGGCTCTCCAGAGCCGCCCAGCTGGGGACAGGACGGCGCTGGCACAGGGCACTGGAGGAGCCCTGGGCACACAGACACTGCCCTCGCACCTCTGCTGCTCCAGCTGCCTGCGTGTCCTCTGCGTGTGTCAGCTTCTCTCCTTGTGTTGGCATTTCTGGCTGACATGGTGGATGTGCCGAATTCAGTGGTAAAGCTGTTTTCTCTCGAAGTTGAAATGTCCATAAAATGCTGATTTTGACAACATTTTGGCTCAGGAAAAAGGAAATTATTTGTGATTTTCAGGGTTTCTTATTTTGATGTCTTTCAAGAATAGAAGTTTCAGTTTTTCATTTGAACTTGATTTTTACTTGTTTACTCTTTAAGAACACTTAAAGAAACTGATTGGCACCAGTCTTTACAAAATTCTTCTAGTGAGAGCTTTCACATTTTCCTTTAATTCTTTTCAAGAGTATCAAAATTTCTCTTTCAGAATCCCTGTTTTCAGCCTGAGGCTTGTGAAAGACAGGGCAGCTACTCAGCAAAGCAATCTAGGAATATAATGGGAGCGATATTTCATGAGAAATTGTTCTTTTCCATTCAGGAGAAGAATGACTAATGTGTAGTGCTTTTCTACTAGCTGTTAACAATGCATTTCGTTTTTCCTGACGTGTTTAGAAGAATGCGACAAGAGCCCCGAGGCATCTTCTAACAAAGAAACGTATCACTTGGCGTTTTTACAGCAAGCTGAGGCTTTTCTGGGTTACACACGTCAAAGTGAAGTGGTGGGTGTAGCTTCCATTACCCACCAGAAAGGAAACAAAAGGAAACAGTCTGATAAAACTGTAGTTTTATTAAGCAGATATTCCTATGTAAGGTCAAGACATTGCTGCCTGCTGAATTTATTCCAGACTTCGGGCATGCTTTTTAAAAAGCTTTAAGTGTGAACAGATAAGGAGTTAATTTACTTTATCAGAATTAGACCTTCTTAGACCTTCTGAAAAATTCATGGAAATTGTGAATGGGAGAGATACATTTTTAAACATGCTCGGTTTCTTTAATTGTAATATTTGCCAGTCTTTGCTGTGGAGTGTGGAGCCCTTCCCTCTCAGTTCACATCCTGGGGCACCATAACTGTTGGAGAACTGTCTTCACCCTCTGCCCTGTAGCCCTTGGCTCTGTATTCCTAAATTTTATGGACATCAGGCCCAACTGCAGTGATTTGACCCAGAAACTGAGCCTTGCCTGCTTGAGAGTGGTGTGTCTTCAGCATCTGTGTGTGAAAAGCCTGAGCTGTCTCAGGTGCCTCACTCCCTGGGGTGTCCAGAACTAGTTCTATTAACAGATGATCATCTTTTCGGCAGAACTATTCACACTTAATCTCTTCTGGGCTGAGTGATGAAGCTGGTTGCAGGCAGAACACTCCAGGGCTCAATGCAAATGCAGTGCCAGGAGCTGGCAAAAGAGCAGTTTATTCTCCTTCCAGAACGTGTCTGGGAGTACAGTGAAATGTAAAAACTCAGAAGCAAAACCAGAGTTGTCTTCCTGTGATACTTTCTTGACCTCACTGACTCCTTTTGCTTCCCACTCTCCTTTACAACCCTGTTATTTGAAGTCAGGAACTGAGGCCCTGCTGGGAGGGTACATTTAACTGGTTTATTCCAGCCACACTACACGTGGTCTTGTACAAGGAGTTCATTTTAAGTTACTTACACACCCATAAGGGTAACTGTAGGAAGAAAAAAGAGGATTAAAGTGTATCCTCCCTGAAAACTTAAATATTGGTAATGTTTGATCCTTCCCACTTTGAGCAACCCCTATCAGCAAATTCATGAAGTTCAATTGTTGCAGAAATCTGAATTTTAGAAGTTGGTCTAGTTTATGATTAAATGATAGAGAAGGACAGGAAGTGTTTTTTCTATACCATTAAAAATTGAAAGATACTGAAAAATGCTGCCTACCCTAACTCAAGAAGTAATTTTCAGAACTGTTTGTGAGCAGTAGGGAAAAAAAGAGAAAAAACATGTCAGATTAGTCATACTGATAATTTTAAAATGCTTTGATCTGACTTCCATCATGTAAACATTCTTATTGTAGTCAACTTACCTGTAGAAACACAGATTAGTGTTGAACAAGGAGGCTGTAGTGCATTTAGGATCAGCTGTAACACTGGAGCAATGGAAAATGGGATTCTTAAATAAATGTCTGTTCATCTCTTCTGGTTTTGCACAGGCTTCCTTGAGCTCTGTGAACCTTTTCTATCTTAACACCACTAAGATGTGGAATAGCCATTAACACATTTAACGCGTTATGAAGGGGCAATAAATTCAGAAGGGTGAGAGCCCAAAATGACACATGTAATACTGATTTGAGAGGTAGCAGAGAGGTTGGATTTTTTCAGATAGATAGGTTGGCTTCTGCTGATCTTGAGACTTCTGTTTTCCTCTTTTCTGATTATTTCTTGCTCTCTGAAACTTCACACATCTTGTATTTTGGACTGTGAGATCTTTGAGATAAACCTTGGCACCATGAGAGCTGACTGCCCAGGACCTGCTGCCATAATGCGAAAGTTTAATTGTGTGTTGCTGCAGCAGTTGATTTTATGAATTCCCTGTGTTTCCATCAAGTATCATTTACCTTCAGATCATGAAATTTTGGCATAGCAGATTCTTACAGTTGTTCAGAAATAACTGATTCCACTGCAGATTTCAGCATCAAACCTGGAGGCAGACTTCAATCCTGCCATTGTTTCTGTGATCTCGGAGCAGCTCAAAGCAGGGGGGTGAGGCAGAAAGTTTATTTATTTCAAAAAATCTACCATAGTTTTAAACATCGGTTACAATTCCAGATAGAAAACGTTTCGGGAATAAGCAATATTTCAAACTGATGAGAGCACTTAATGGAAGTTTATCTTTACCTGACTCGAAGAAAACGATGCTGTTCGCAGCCCTGTGTGATGCCTGTGGCCGTGCTGAAAGGAGCATTTGATTAGGAATGCCTTGGCCAGGGCGAGATCTGGAAGCTTTGGAGTCTGCCCCGGGTGTCTTGGCAACGATACACACTTGAGAGCCCACATCAGCACAGACACAGAGCGTGCCCCAGGTCTGGCTTCACATCCCACTTGTGCAAGGCAACAGAGAAAACTTCGCTGCTGCCGAGACGGGTTTTAGGGACACTGCAGTTCCCGTAGAGATTTTCACAGTCGCTCTCAGTAAGTACAATTTTGAATTAAGGAATATTTTCTTCCCTCTGAAGTCATCTTTGTTAAGCGTGCTGTAGTTCGGGGATGTAAATCGGGCTAAAACGCACAGTTCAAATATACAGAAGCTTGCTTTCAATTAGTGTGAAGCTGCTTTAACAAGCCATTAGCTGAGCGGTAGGGAACTGAAGGAGCCGAGTCTTAGAAAACCTTAGAGATTGGGAAAGCAGAGCCTGACCCTTCCCCCTTTGTCAGCTTGTTCTTTTCAGGGCTAGCCGGTGGCATTGTGTGTGCAGTGGTAGCCACAGCAGAGCAGGGACAGCCCCATGGGCTCTGCACATCTCCCCCTGCACGGCTGATGCAACAGGAGCCCTGCAGTGCAGGGGAGCCATTCCCACTCCTCGGGCGCTGAAGGCAGAGGCTGTGATGAAGCAGGCTTGAAGGGGAAAACTGGGCTGAGCTGTTCCCTAGTTTCTAAGGTGTCTATTTTCTTAGGCAGAGCTGGAATGTACTGTGAGGTTTTGTTCCCACTGAGCTTTTCTGGTTTTTAAAGTGTTTGTGTTTGCTTTTAGTGGAGTAAGAAGTGATTGTAGAAAACCTGGAGATTTCTCCCAAATCAGAGGAAAGGATATAGTTGTGGTTTTATGGCTGGTTTAGGATAGGGGTGTCTGCATCCATCTCTAGCCTCTGTCACAGCCTCAGTGTGGCCTCAGGGAAAGAGCTGATCTCCCTGTGCACTTAAAGCGAGCCCACACAGAGCCCTTCTCCCCGGCATGTGATGTGCCTGCGTGGGCTGCACTGGGGTGGGTGGGCATGACTGGCTGCTTTGGTGCTCATGGCAACCTCTCCCCACGTCCTTGATGCAAACAGCAGTGGCTGCAGGGATGTCTGCACTCCTGGTTGAAGGGTTTTGGGGCAGAGGTGTGCACAGGTGGTGGCACATCCAGTGAAGAAGCATGTTCCTGTGAGGTACGTGTCAGGGTAGAGCTGTGGGACTCAGGCACAGCAGAGGGCTGGGCTGGCCCAGCTCCCTGCAGCGGTACCTGTGTTGCTCTGCAGAAAGGCCAGGGTGATGGCACAGCTCCTCATGTGCAGTTCTCTCACAGCTCAGCTGCCTAAAGCTCTGTACTGAGGAGCACAGCTCCTGTCAGTGCTGGGTGGTGACTCAGGCTGCTGCCAGGGAGCTGAGGGTGTCTGCTTGTCCTTCAGCCAGGGACAGGGACAGGGACAGGGACCCTCTGTGCCACCCAGCCTGAAACAGCAGCACTTCACAGCTCCTGGTGTGGGGAGGAAGGAGATTAGTTACAGAGTACAGGGAGTGCAGGATTCAGATCTGATCCTTTGGGAACAGTGAACAGTGGGAGGAAGGAAAGTCATGACTCAATTTATCGATGCTTTTTGATCAGGCAGTCATAAAAATGCTTTCTGTGGAGGGACTGTGAGTTTAAAGGGACTTAGTTCAAAGACTTTCACACATCTGATGCTCAGGCCAAATCCCTGTAGCTTTGGTTCCCTGTTGGAATGAATGTGTAGTTCAAGTGAGGGCTGTCATACTTGACTGGCAGCCAGATGAGGCTGCTGCACCTCATCAGCTCTCCTTGGCCCAGAACTGCTCACAGCAGTCTGTGGGAAACCAGCTGTGACACAGCCAGGGACCTCTCAGGCTGAGAGGTGACAAGGCCCCGTGCTTCTCCAATTCCAGTGTCACATGGGAGATACCAGAACCTTGCCATTTAAATCGGCAGAGCTCACTGAAGTCAGCACTGGGACTGTGCACATTCATTAAGAGTCTGGCCTGTCGGTGTTTCAGAAAGAATCTGACAGCCCTGATGAGTGAGAGGTGTGTCCTGTGCTCCCTTGGGCAGAGGGTGGTTCAGGTGGCGTGTGGTGAACTCCATAGTTCATAGTTGGGCATAGTCTACTATTGATTAGGTGGTTTGGGTTTTCCTCCTGCCCTGGAAAAGGCCATGCAGTCCACAGCAGTATCCATATGGATATTTCTGATTACTCCCCTGCAGCCCCGTGTGATTGATGCCCTCCAGGGTTTAGTGTAGCTTTGGCACTGCTGAGCCTGTTTCTGCAAAGAGCTGCTTTGTGTCAGCCAGGTAACCTGTGTGCATGAACTGTGCTCTGCCTGCCTCAGAGGTGCCAGTTGCCTCTGAGCTGTGCTTCTGCCATGGCTGATGGAGAATCTTTGTGGGAAAGATGCAGAATGGATCACGTCCATATCATGTTGTGGCCCAGTGCACTGTAATATTTGTTTCCTACAAGGTTGCTAAGGGATTCCTAACCCATTTTTTCCCTGTTGGAGAAAAATGTGGTATTTTAGTAGCTGAAACCAGTATGGATATTAGTTAATTCCAAATCCCAACGTATTGTGGTGTTTCCTGTCTATTTCCCTCATTCATCTCAGTGTGTAAAATGTGCTCCATGAGCATGAAGCGAGTCTCCTTTCATCTGTGCCTCCCTCCTCCCTCACTGAGTGTTTGTGTGTGTCTTAAATAAAGCATCAGGGTTGGTCAGCTCCAGCTTGGACTCATGTCCTGAGTATTCAGGACTCTCTGTCTCTCTGGCCTTCATCTTCCCCCTGCTTCCTTTCTGTTCCTTCCTCTACTCTTCAGTAACAGTGCCACCTAATTAGGTCATGGATTGTTTCATACTCAGAACCTTTCAGGATGTTTTCCAGTAGCTGCAGGTTTTGTTACTCAAGGCACTTGTTCTGCTTGCCCAGCTTTCCTGCTTTGTGCCTCTGTTAACTGTTCCTAACACTGAAATATTTCTCATTCACATGGCTGCAGCAGTAAAAGTCATGTTAGTTCCATAACAAGCTGCTACTGACTCCTTGGGGAACTTCCAAAGAAACATTTTACTCTGAGATAAATCTGCTTTTCTGCATCCCCTACTGTTTTATTAATAAGGATATTTTCCTGAGAAGGAGGTTCTCACATAAAGCCGCCTGCAGCTTCAGCGGCTGCTCCTCCCCGGAGCCCAAATAATGCTCCTGCTTGCTCAGGGTGCTGGGATCCCTGTCTGGGTAACAGCACACGTTGCTTTCAGGGTAAGCAGGGGTCAGCAGCATGTCAAGACATACCTGGGAGTATGGCCTTTAGCTCATATGAAACAGACCTAATCCAAGGCGTGCTTGGCCCCAAATTTTATTGTATTCAAAATCAAAGGACTCATTTACCACGAGGTGTTATTTTTCCCCACAAAGAAAGTTCAGTTAAGCCTTAAGAAGTAATTCCAAAGGATGTGCTGGTCAGTATAATCAAGAGTGGCAGAATTGGATTTTTTATATCTGTAACCAAAATCTAGGAAACACTTGATCCATCCAATTCAATCTGCAGCCACCAGTCTGTGACGGGATGAGCTGGGACTAGATGCAGATCTTACAGGGGGTATTTGTAGCAGATTGCCACTGTCTTCCTCAAAATAAAACAGCAGTTTTCTCCTGTTCTCTAATCCTTGCTTTGAAAGCAATTTAATACATGGTCCTAAATTATGGTTGTGAATTATGGTATCCCCAAATATTCTTAATAGCTGTATAAATACACAGAAAAAAACCCCTCAACCCAAACAGATGAAAGAAGGGCTGATAATTCAGAAGGATTGAAAAGATTTCTACTTTTCTTCAGAGTTAATTGAGAGCAAAGGCTGTTGCCCCTTTACTGCACAAATTTCAATTAGGCTGACAGCAGAGCTGGTCACAGAAGGCTGAATCTGGCCTGTAACAATTTGTCAAGGAAAATCTTTCCTGTTTCAATCATTGAACCTTATTAAATCAATTTCATACAATGTTTTAGTCATTGCCTTTCATTCATGCCCAACTAAAGCTTTTTTATAGCAAGCAGTGACAAGAGAGTCACTGGAAATAACAAGACTGGCTTTGCCTGGTCATGTGCAGCATAAGAGACTGTCCAGAAATCTTCATCCTGTTGTCTGCTAGATAAAGAGAGGGGCAGGAGGTGCTTCCAGCTCCTCCAAACAAGGTACCAGTGCTTCCAGGTGAGATGGGGGTGTCCAAGGTTTAGCCTGAGTAAATATTTCAGTCAGGTTGTTTTGTAACACTGTTCAAAGTGAAGATCACATAGGGCTATGGAGGGACCACCTTGGCTGGCTTTTTTCCTGTGACAATTTTTTGACATTGCATGCTAAATGTGGCTTAGCAAAAGATTGGAGAGATGCTGAAAGATGGGGGCTGGATGAGGGAGATAAAAAAACTACATATAAAGTAAAGGAAATAAGAATTGGAGGGCAGTTTTCAGGGCACTTAGGATGTCCCAGATCTGAGCACCACTCCTGTCTCCAGAAATCTCACAAGGTAGGTTATTCAGTAAATTTCCTGGACTAGTAAATAACATCTCTTTTGCAGTGCATTTCTGCTCAAATTTGTATCCACAATTTGTTGTGTCACCTCTGATTTCTTTTGAGATTCACTTCTCATTCTTTAATCACCTCAAGCACTTAAACCCAGTGGGAATTTGGAATAAGTCAAGAGTTTTGAGCTCAGCCTCTCCTGCTGTCTGAAGCTGAAATGAGCCAGCCTCGAGAGCTCCTTGAGATACCCTTTTTGAGTGGGATGTCCTGTCAGGTTTACAGGGAAATTACAGCTGCCTTGATAATATTTTTTTTCCTTCATCTCGATGTCCCAGCACACAAGAAATCAGGGATGCAGGCTGACCTCCTGGAGGAAAAGGCATGCTGCCAGGGAAGTAGATCTCAGGTCTTTATAGAAGGAAGTGTCACATTACCAGCTGATTAAACCCGTCTGGCAGAGCCTAAAGCTCGAAAGAGCCAGAAGCAGTAATCCAGTAACTCTTGAGAGGAGCCTGTGTAGCCTTTGGGGTGTTCCCAGGTGAGTCCCTGCAGTGTCTGCAGCCTCTAAGGACGATCCCCCTCTGAGTTTGGGGTGGAGAAAGGCAGGTGTACTTTGCAGAAGGGGCTGAGGGGAGGATTGGTCACACAGCTCAGGGTGTACTCAGGTGATGGAAAGGCTGATGGCTCTGACTGGAGTATCTTTAGCTCCAGCCACACAGGCAGCCTAAGAAGCCCAGCAAACGGCAGCTGGGTAGTGAGCTGGTGTTCACATCTCAACGCAGGAGATGAGGAGCCAGGCCCTGTGGAGGCTGTGGCTCTTCTCTCCCTCTCTCCTGGGTGCCTGTGCCCACCATTTGTGGGGCTGTGGTGTGGATTCCTGGAGGGGTTGTGTCACTTCTGTGTGAATGTCTTGAATATCTTGAGGGTTTGGAGTGGCATTAAATGTCTGTGTTCAGGCAGCTGAAGGCAATCTTCAGTCATGCTAGACACCAGATAGGAGTGACTGATGATGCTGATCCATCCCTGGGCTGTCAGTGCTGCCTCTGCCTGCCTGAGGCTGAGCCACCAGGAGGGAAACAGGGAGCAGGCACTCCCTGTGCAGGCTCCCTCTGCAATAACTCCAGTTTTCCTCATGTCCTTTCTAGTGCTCTCCATCTAAAAATGATCACTTGTGATATGTAGAAACTATTGCAAAGATCCCAGGAGAAACCACAAACCCCAGACATGACTTTCTGACTGCTTCCAGTTAAACACACACAATGAGTCCATTTTACGTCAGCTGGCATTTGTCAAACTTATCACAGTTTATGTTTACCACAGTGTTCTTTTGGGAACCATTAAGACTGCGTGTGTCACCCAGGGAAAAGGCCACAGGAATCAGATTCAAAATATTTGCATTGCTTGCAGCCAGAGTTCTCAGCATGGCAAGGGCGTTTCACGGTGCTGGGATTTTGGAGGTGTTGGTGTAGCTGTGCCCCAGGCATTGAGCTGGGAATTAAAGATACAGCAAGGGCAGTGGGTGACTGGGAGCCTGTACATGTGCTGCTGAGGACAGATGGCTCACAGCCACCCCTTCACTGCTGCCCAGTGTATACTCTGAAAAATAACTACAAAAGAATTGGCTTTATGAAAGATATTTGCATTTGTGATGTTTGTAGTACAGACCCTGCTCCTCCTACTTAACTGTATCATGAGTTAATCCGTTCATTTCAGTAGCAAAGCCTGATGCTGAGTTGATTCACACTGGAGTAATTCCAGGTTAACTAAACTACAGTCACTGAGCAATCCCAGTTTTAAGAACATTCTTGAGTGCTGGGAGAGAAATAAGACAAGGTGGAAGCACAGACACACCTGGCAGGCAGTCAGAGCAGTGTGAGTGTTTACAGACCTTACTGAGAAACGGGAAGGTGAGGCTGGAAAGAGCTTGTGATTGTGTGCCTGCATATTCAGGCTCACAGGTGGGGTACTGTGGGTTTGTGTCAAAGTGGGAAGTTTGACAAAAGTGCTGATGAAGACCAGGCTACTGTCCCAGTACAGACTAAAAATACATTGCATTTGTCATTGTGAACATTTGCACTTACTAATAGCCAATATTATTAAAGCTCTCTGAGTCCATCTGTTTAAGTGTTTGGCTCAGGCAATGTATGTTCAGGGTAAGTTTTTGAAAATTCCTGCCTTGGGAAGGGTTTTTTGCTGACTTTAAAATATCAACAGCATTTTTCTGAAATTTGTTAAAAACGTTCTGCTTACTCAGGTTTATAAATCATGATCAAATTCTCACTGTAACACCACTGTATTGAGCAGTGGCTGAAGAATATTGAGATCAGAACTGGATATGAGTGATCCAGCCTTATACTGGCATGGTCAGGACTGTAGCCACCCCTTATCAGCACATCAAGGACTTGCATAAAATAGAGAGGTCATGTATCAGGTGAATGATTAATAATGGTGGTTTTGGGTAGCCACTTAGGATAGCACATGGATACAAGATTTATGTGCTGGGAAATCAATAAGAAAAAAGGCCCTTACATTTTCCAGCCTGATCACAGGACATCACCATTGTGGGATATAAATCTAGAAGATATAAACAATTATTTCCATGCAAGTGCTGGCTCAGTGTGGAATTGAATAGTGCAGCCCCATGGTGTGACAGCCAAAGGGAATTTCTTTATGTGACCCCTCCAGTCCCCTGCAGTGGAGGGACAGGACACATCCTGCCACTTTGGCCTGGAGGAGCCTGTTGTGGTGCTAAAGCTGCCCTCACTTGTGTTGTTCCAGGCAGCAAGTGCATTTGAGGATGAGCATCCCTTATCAGTTGTTCCCATGCTGGTGACTGGTTTGTCCTGGTGACTGACAGCTGTGATAATGAGGTTATTGTGAGGAGGCAATCAGTGCACAGAAATGGTTTTATGTCTTATGGTCTGGGATCTTAGGGGTTTTGTGCCCTGAGAGGCTCTGTCTCTAGCTGGCTGGGCCAGAGCAAAGGGCAGAACACTAAATGACAGTACCAGAAAAATCCCTGTTGCTTTCTCATCTGCATTAGGGGTTAGTTTGTCAAAGTCATTGTAGGGCTGTTTGCTGTACTGTCAAGACAGAGCTTTATCAGCGTTTTTATGTGCCTTTGAAATGAAAATACCTGGGGAGCAAGGCAAGTCCAAGTCCACTAGTCCCTATGAACAACTAGTGGCTCACAGATGCTCCATTTCTAGGTAAATCCCCTCTGCTGCTCACTCTCTCAATGCTCACTGACTCTGTTGACTTAACTCCAGGTTTTTACACAGCTGGCTTATCTCAGTACAGTGCTGTGCCCCTGGGAGCCTCAAATCTGGGTCTTGGCTTAGTTCAGAACAAAATACAGAGGGATCTAACTGGATCTGGCTGGGCAAGGGTGGTGTGGAGGAAGAGTATGTAACGCTGGTTGCAAGGTTTGATTAAAAATTTATCTTTTCTCTTTTATTCTCTGTTTTTATCTCACTGGAGGTATGGAAGCTTTTTCCAAAGCACCACTTTCATCATGCAAAAATCTTGTTTCCTTTCTCTCTCCCCATTGAACTTCTGCTTAAAATATATCTGTGAGTTGCAAAAAAGAGCCTCAAATCAGCAGTGGCTACAGCAGCTCCTGGCTCTCAGGGACAAGATTAAAATCCACCAAAATGAACTGTCGTGGAAAGCATTGAGTTGTCATTCTCTGGTGCCACAGACAATTGACTTGCTGTCTCTTGCTGCTGCAGTACAGAGCTGATGGAAGTACCTGGCTTGCTAGATTTCAGTATGAATGGAGATGGGTGATGAATAGGAGCCACAAATCACAAAGGTAAAGGAATGTGCTAGGGATGGCCCAGGATGGAAATTGGATGATTTTGATGTCTGTAGTGAGTTGTTAAGGTTATAATTCATGTTTCAGATTATAATATTGTCCCTGTGTAACTTTTAAATTCAAATCTGTATGTTTCTTACTGGGATTGGATTTCCCTCTGTAATATCCAACCATGCCTCTTTGTAGGCAAAAACAACCATGCAGTGTAGGCATTACCTATAGGAAATGGTGAGAGTTTTTCATCTGTACATTAATATTTTAGTGGTTGCTATTTTTTAGCCATATCCAAGAATGAGAATTCTGTTTCTGGATAGAACTGGTGATTGAGCCTGTTCCTGACATTCTGCATGATCCAAGATACTAAACCCAAAAGTAATCCTGAACCAGGCATGTACAAATTTCCCACAGCTGCAGCTTGGACTGAAATGATTTCATGAACATTACTAACTGAAACAGGCTTAGCCTGACAGTCCAGCTCTCTGCTCACAACTGTGGCAGTGTCTCTCTGTCAGAGGGAACTGGAGACATCTGGTTCCTCATTTGGTGAAGCAAAGAGCCAAAAGTGAAAGATAAGGGCCACAGCAGCAGAGTGCCACAACGTCACTGAACTGCAGAGCCACAGGAACCAGACCAGTTCATGTCCTTCTTGTGTCCATGGAGACCCCAGGACTGCAGGGGCTGGGATGTTGTCACACTGTGCTGTCACCATGCAGCCACAGGTGACAAGAAGGACTCAGCTGGCAGGGAGTCAGTGCTGGCACGGCCAGAGGTCACAGGCCACTGTGAGCCACACCTTGACCTGGTGGAAATGGCCAAACACAGCAAACAGTTCAGCTCCTGCACTTAGCAACCTTCTCATCCCTCTGACAAACAACTCTCCACTTGGCCTGGATGGAGAGACCACAGCTGCCAGTGCCAGGGGCTGAGCCAAGGCCACCTCATGCCCACGGGTGTTTTTTCCCTGGTGACAGCTGGTTCCTGTGTTGGTGGCACTGGGATAGATGACCACCTCTGTATCAAGAGTCCCATTACTAGGTATGTGCTACATGATGATGGCACTGGATTGATAAGACAGAAAAGGTTAATGGTCTCAGATGCAATTTTCCAAACAAATAAAACTTTGATCTGCAATGTAATTTAGATTATCTAAATTCTGCACAGTCTGGGGCCTGAGATGTATTAAGATTTTCAACTAAAAAGCATTTCCTGTGGCACAGTTTAATGTCTTTCAGGGATAATAAATGAAAAAGGCTTTCTTTTAACTTCCATGTCCCTCTTCTCACCAGGCTTTGTTGTCTTTCCTAACCTCATTCATCTGCTAAAAAACAGGGCTGGATATAGGAATTTGCATTGGGCAGACCTGTGAGCACTGGTGAGGCCTTCTGTGAAAGAGATCAAGAGGTGAAGCAGAAAATAATGTCTATGTTGCATTAAAAGTCAACATTTTGACAGAGAAGTTTTCTTTTGAGATAGAAAACTGTCCATTTAAAGATAGAAGAGGAAGGATCAAACATCCTGCAAGCTGTGATCTATCATCATGTGGTGCATGGTCAAGTTATCAGTGTAAACACTGTCCTGGTTTGCAAATCTCCATAAGCACAGATGTGCTTTGGGCACAGTGGGCTCATTGTCCCAAGAAAAATTAAAGAGAGCTCTTGAGCAATGTCTTATTATAGAGATGTTGCTGCTAAAAGCAAATTCTCCCAGTGAGTAAGTGCAGATTGTTTCTGTTATTGATTGCCACGGTCTCTGCTTCATTGAGACCACATGGCCCACTTTGTTTTTGTAGCTGTCTTTTATTAAAACTGACAAAGAGGTATCAGCGTTTGAAAAGATGAGTCTTGAGAGTCCCCATGGCGGAATTTTCATGCTGTAAAGTGATCCTGGCACATTTGATCCACAGATGCTTTTAACACAGTGATAAAACAAAAGCTTTCCTTCCCAGGGTGGTCTTCTACACAACAAAACTTTCTGTTTTTTCCATGCTCAGTGGGCCAAGAAGTGGAGAGAACCTGCAATTCTTCCTACCTTAAACTGTGCTCTCAGGATCTGGTCCTATGTCCTAAGCTTCTGAGGACATCCCTATGTGTTCAGGTTTTTTAAAGAATGCTTTGCTGCTTCATCAAAGGCTCATGATGCATTTTACATTCACATGTGTTATCTGTACTGGTTTTCAGTGTTCCTGAGACTGGTGGTCAGAAAGTTTTCATCCTTCTTTCTGGTAACCAGCATTTACAGTCCCTAATCCTCTCCTGTTCTTTTACCTGACTTTCTAAGAAGCCAGTCAGAGTTTTATTTGAACACACAAACCTGAGGTTGGTTTGTTCTTATTTTTTTGGCATTATATTTGAAGGTATCTAAAAAAAATTAGATCTGAGACATTTCGTACTAGGACCTATCATGAGTGGAAATGTTTGACCTCAATCTGTCTGTGCAGCAGCTCCTGATCTGTAAAATGGGAGTACCATCTTCTCTGATTTTGAAGAGACTTTATGAAGATAAATTAATCGTTGTGGAGCACTCAGATGTCAGAGTGATGAACACCACAGAAAAGCTTGGGGGGAAATAAATAGTTCTGTCTGCAGAGCAGGCTGTTAGTAGTAGCCATAAATAAGACATGAAGCTGCACTTTGATCAAGAGACTAAAGCAGATATTGAATAGTTGCTGATAAGCCGAGCGCCAGCCAGCCAGAGCCCTGAACACATCCAGACCAGTGGGAAGTAGTGTGTAATTGTGGGATTAAAGAGATGTGTTAATGCAAATGAGCAATAGGACCAAAGTGAGGTTGCACCCATGAGCTCAGTGCAGGTTTGTCCTTGCTTTTGGATGTTCTGTTCTGCAGCCTTGCTGTTAGTGTGTGCCATGAGAGAAATACTAGCCCCTGGTGAGCATGAATTATTCTCATCCTGGCCAGCTGATTCTTTTTCTTTTCATTTCCTCTGCTAACAAGTTTTGTTACACAGAGTAGGGACTAAGAGCTTAAAAACTTGTTGTGAAAATATGCTCAGAGCTGAAACTACCAAGAAGTTCTTTCAGCAGCAGCCTGTCTTCTACAGACCATGCAAAGCATAATCCAGCAGATTCATGTGTCAGAAGGGCTGTCAGAACCCCCTGCTCCATCCACAGCCCCAGGCTCACCTGAGCCAGTTGCTTACTTGGCTAAAAAAAGGCACTGAAGCCTCCTATCCCTGCAGCCACCGTGGGGACAGCTGAGTAAATGTGATTCCACCTTTCTGGTGCAGTATGGAGCAGCATGGCTCCACCTTGATTTCAGCTCCCAGGTGGCTGAGAGATGCTCACACTTTCCTTGCCATTTTCTATGCTCTCATCAGCAAAGTGAATGTGTCCATGCCCTCAGACTGCAGAGTCCTCCCAGCCCATTTCTAAGGGAGAGGCTACATGTTTTTCACTGGAATTTGCTCATGTAGCCTGTTCTGGTTTTTTTATTATTAGGTATTTTGACAAAGGTTAAATAGAATAGATTTTGCATCTGGGGTATTTTTGTAATGCTTTTGACAAAGGTGCTTTAATCATGGATTCACAGCTACAATTATGAGATGTCTTCAGAGCTTGACATGAAAAACCTAATGGTACAGAGATGAACAAAATATGAGCTGCTTTTCAGAGAGGCATGTGTATCCTGTGCCATTATCTGGCCTTTGCACTCAGAGCTCTTGACTACTTGTCCCTCATGAGGGGTTTTGGACAGAAACATAGAAAATTCCTCCAAACGCCTCATTAAGCAACCAAAATGTAACCTACTGATGGCAGAGAGGTTGCAAGTGGCTCTTCTCAGGAGAGACCAGTGGGTGAGTCCCCTGAAATGTCTTCATGCTGTAATTGCATGTCACAGAGTCGGGTTCAACCTCATGACAGGCTCGAGGAGTCGATGCTAATGGGCCCTCAGTGCTCTCATCTTGCACAGAGACCTGGGCGAGCCCTGTGCTTGACTGGAGCTGTTTGATGTGCCTGGCTGCCCGACCTGTTCCTGAGGATAGGACACAAGCAAGCTCTCTGCTCTGAGGGTCACAGGGAGAGCAGACCCCCGTGGTGTAGAGTCTAAATTGCTTTTTTACTTACTAAAATAAGCCTCTCTGCAGGCACTTGGGGTTTTGTTTTTTGGGAATGGGAGCAGGGGTTGAGCTGTGCCTGCTGCACCCAGAGCAGTGTTCCCCTGCAGCTGTAGTTTGGAGCTGACCTCCTCACCCTTTCGGGGATCAAGGGGTGGGGAGGGCAGGGAGGAAATTGCAGAAAGTTCTGGAAAGGCTCTGCCAGCTGTAAATGCAGCCTGTTCTGCCTCCTCTGCAGTCTTCAGGTCCCCTGCTCCACACTTGTCCTGTGTTCATCCTATCTCAGCCTCCTCCTGACTTCCCCTTAAATCATGGGAACAAGTTGTAGTTGGGAGCAAGTTCATTCTGTCCTCTTTTCCCTACCTCAAAGTGTCTTTGTGTGTTCTGACTGCAAGGTCTTCGGGGCAGGAACTGTATGCTCCCTGTGTTTTGGCAGAAACTGCCTTAATTAGGGATCATTCTGGGTTTGTTCTGTCATAATAAAAGGGATTCATAATAATACTGCAGTAACTCACACCAGTCTTACTGCATTTCCTTCAAAGGAAGCACTCCAAAATAAGATGAGAGTAGAGGAGATGAAGATCAGACCAGCTGTAATTACAAGTCTGCAATATCTCATTTTGGAACAGAGCAGTTACACGCAGTAGTAACTTGGCTGGCTCTTATTGTAGGGGAAAACCCACACAAAAGGTATTTTTACATAAATCTCTGTAAAATAGCCACCAATATTCATCGGAGAGAGCATGATTAAAGGCTTTTGAAGCATGATTGGAGTTGCCAGTTTCATGAGATAATTAAGATGCAGGTTTGGTGTATATATATTCTGGTGATCTCATTATCTTCATTATTAATTAGTCTCTGTTCTTCACATTTCAGCTCCAGTTTCTTGTCATTAGGGTGACTCGCCTGTGAGCGATGCCTTAGCAGGGGAAGGATTCTGCCTCTGGAATAGCAGAGGAGGTGCCAGCCTTTGTTCAGAATTGCTCCAGAGAAACTGCAGTGCCTTGTACCAGATCAGCAGGTTTTCCTGCCATAAACCCTTTCAATAATGTGCCCTGCTCGGTGTTTTCTGGCCAGGAGCCCCTGGTTTCAGCAGGCACTCTGGGTGCTACTGGAAATCATAAAATCGTGAAATCATAGAATGGTTTGGGTTGGAAGGGACCCTAAAGATCGTCTCATTCCAACTCCCTGCCATGCCTCACCACCCTCACAGGGAAGGGGACAGCAGTGACTGTGATTTAGGCACTCAGTGATGTATTCAGCAATCTTCTAATCACCCAAATAATGAATATTTTCCCCAAATTTTCTCTGGCATGCTTCTGCAAACACCTTTTGCAGGATGCATAATGTTTGTTTGGGAGATCTGTGGGATGTGGCAGTACCAAACATCCTTTAACCATCTCTTCTTTCCTGTGGTAATGAGGATTAAAATTTAGTCTCCATTGACAGCTACTTGTCACCATCCTCAAACCCCGGACAGGACTCGAGCACAGGTACTTTGCAGGGACACTTAATACAAGTGGCATATGGAAGGTGGGATTTAAGAAAAAACAAGATGAATTAAGGTGGAAACTGAGCGTGAAGGAACGCCCTGCCGTTTTCAGGGTGCAGCTATTGCGGCACGGGATGAGTGAGTGTATCCAGCACTGAACGGGTCCCCTCGGGAAAGCAGCCAGTCTGCAGCTGCTGGGGTCACAAATACCGTGCTCAGGAGGGTCTCAGTGTGCGGAGCCTGCTCCTGCGAACCACGCACAAAGCCTGGAGCGCATTTCAGTGTCTGTGGTCATCTGAGCAGTCACTAGCCTGCACAAATTCCTCAGCTGCCTGAAATCATGACAGGAGAATAGACTCCAGTCTCAGATGGGAAAAATGTATCATGCAGGCTCTCCTTCTGTGGCGCTGACTCAGTTGAGCTGCAGCTGCAGCAAGCGGAAGCTGCTGTCCCGGGCAGACATGCAGACACCCTTCCTCTGCACCCCTGCTGCTCTCAGGCATGAAGCACTTAAAGGCCTGTGTCACTCCCAGAATTAATCCTCATTCCTCCAAGAGAAGCCAGTGATGGTCACCTGCTCTCCCTCAGCCATGACAGCGTGCTCTGCTTTTCCCTGTGTAGGAAAAAAATCATAAGTCATATTAAACAGAAAATTATCACTTTACCATGAAATGTGTAAAAATAAGGTTTTTGTCTCAATGGAGATCAAAGGCAGCTTATAACGATCTCCACTTAATCAGGCTTAGCTGTAATGAAGTGAGAAATGGACCTGTATTATAGCTAGGCTTATTACTTAATAAAGATTTTATACAGTAGCTCCTTAATGAGGAGTGATTGTCTAAACTCCTTGCATTTTCTAGGACCTTTGTAAGAAATGCAACTATCAATGAGAGATTTGTGTCTTCTCAGTTATTACTGTGTAATAATACAAAGCCCAGGGTAGCAAACCGTACTGCATTCAGCAAGTGTACCACACAGCTGTGCATATGTTCTTAACATCTCTATTATAATATTCACTTTAACTATTGCTGCTTTATCTGTTTAATGCTTATTTTATGTTTTTCTCATCACAAGCTGTTGATAGTAGATCTGTGTCAGGTAATGGTTCTGTAACTGGCAGGTTTCACAATATCCGTAGTAGTGCCTGATCTGTGTAACAATACAAGCACTTCTGACTTGCATCTTTCAGGAAACTATAGCGAAATGTACTGTGCAGGTAATTACTTCATGTGTGATTGTTTATTCTGCAGTGAGCGAGCCCCTGACATACAACTGTCTCTCCCAAATTGAATACTGGAAGCAAAAGCAGATTTTAGAATGTCCTATTTAAAAAGCAGTGAAGTCGCCTATCCCTAAATCTGTCTGGTAGAAATTGCTTTCCCGTTCATTTAGATTAATGAATTGGAGGATGTATGGGAGGTGTTTTTGATTCGTGTTCATTATCAGCTTCCCAGCTTCCCGGGAGAGCTCCCAAACAGGAAGAGTCTGGAGCCCCACTGGCACCGCAGGGAGCCCAAGGTCTGCTGGGTCCCCTGTGTGCCAGGACGTGCCCCGAGCTCTGCCCTGCGAGTCCCGGTGACCTCCCTGGACACGTGGGGAGCCTGTGCTGGCTGAGCCTGCACTCGGCTTTCATCTGTTGCTGTTACACTTTGTTACGCTAAACCTGAGGCATCCCCCGCCCTTCCAAAACTTTTGTGCTCAGCAGAGGCGAAATTCTTTTCATTTTCTTTCAATGAACTGCGAAAAGGGTCAAGTTCAGTGAATTGCTTTAAGCATTGCATATATATGGGAATTGGGGCTGATTAATTTCTTTCTCTTCTATTGCTTTTTGAACAGCAATATTTTACACTTAGAAGTCGCTTGCTGTGATGAAAATGAGGGCAGGCTTAGGGAATACACGAGGCAGGAGATGTTATGCTGGTAGATGGGTTTGTGTCTGCCTGCTTTGCTCTGTTGTATGAGAATTTCCTTATCCCTTGCTTCAAGTAACTTTTGGGCCTCTCCGGAAAACACCCTGTCTTTGGACACAATAAAGTCCAAACTATTTTAGAAGTATAAAGTACTTAAGTGATCTTTCAATGATTTACATTTACAGCATCTCTGTGTATGAGCAGTGTTACAAAAGTACACCCAAAGAGCTTTACCCCTTCCGAAATACCTGGAGGTAACTTTAAAGACAGGCTTTGGAATAAGGCCAGATCAAATGGCAGGGTAACGGCTGGGGATTCTTTCCTTTTCCAAGTCTTTCAGTGCCATTGCAGTTGGGGGGAGGTGTTCGTTTGCTGGCTGAATCCTGCAAGATGGTGTTTCCTTCCACGTGTGACACAGCAGTGACAACTGTGACAGTAAGGGCAGGGTTTGGCTCCCAGATAGGGATTTTATGGAAAATTGTTTTTTTCTATTCCCCTTCCTGCTTTGGAGTCTTCTGCTGCAAAGTCACAGAAACAGATTTCTTTAACAGCCAACACAGTAAACACAGCTCTTATGAGGTGTTGCGAAAAAGGAAGTTACACAACTTCTAAGAAGTGAAACGAATATAAAATAACGAAGTCAGTGTGACTGTTCACAGCCTTTTTGTTTTGCTTCTCATTATCTTGTAACTAAAGGGATTAAAATGAAGGACAAACAGACATCACTTCCCAACAGGATCTGTTTTGCTTTGAGCATGCTGAGGGTGCTTTAGCCTGACACCACCATCCCAGGGTACATGAGTTGAGTTGGTCACTCTGTTGTAGCAATGAGGGTACACGGGGCAGGTGGGGCTGTCCCCTGTGAACCCTGATGACCCCAGAGATTGTCCCTGCCTGGGGACCTGATAGCTCTCAGGGGCCGCACTTGCCACTGCAACCCCTTCACTTATGAGGTATCAGAAACCCAAAATCAGTCTGTAAAAATTCTTCTGTTCCATCTCAGATGTGTTCCTGCACACTCATCACCTGCAGGAAGATTGTCCATAGCCCTGCGGTGGGCAGGCCCTGTCCACCCTGGCCTTAAACACTTCCAGGGATGGGGCATCCACAGCTTCTCTGGGCAAGCTGTGCCGTGTACACACACATAATTCTATAAAAACATATAAATTACCTATAAATAGATAAATAATAGACATATAATTACGTACCATTTTATTTTATATATAATATAAAGTTATATAATGTAA
>VZTR01021975.1:129229-159745 GCA_013400775.1 Chaetops frenatus | reverse complement strand
TTTTTTTAAAGGGCATTTGGAGCCAAGTTTCCCCAAGGAACAAGACTGCAGAGAGCAAACAGAGCAGATCCAGCAAACAACAAATCTTTAGGATTTGTTATTGCAGGGTACTAAAGGAAACCCCAGGAAACAGCAGGAATTCTGCTCCTCGGAGTAGGGAGCTTAAAACATTTCAGTTTTGCTTCTTCATAAATCCACCTCAGCTGCTTGAAAGTTTCCCATACAAAATCCCAAGCTGCACAACCGTGCAGTGGCAACAAGAAAATGATTTTTCACCCTGACCTGAAATTCCAGTGATTTTTCAGAAACACGGAATTTAATTCCCAAACTGACATTCCTGACCTTTCAATACCAAAGCTGAGCCGAGCTATTTGCATAGATATATTTATTCTTAGCTTTTAATACTGCCAAATTTTTATTTTTTGGGTTTTTTTAAATTTTTTTTTCTTAACTTGAACATTCAAACAATGAAATATTTAAAACCAGGTGACACTCTAGGGAAAAAAAATGTGTTTAATACCACTGGATGTATTGGGGGTTGTTTTAAAACGTAACAAATATATGATAAAAATACTGAATTAATAACCAGAAAGGCTGTAGAACAGTGTTTTTTCTAGGTGAACCCAGTCACTGAGACAAAACCACCAATGCAACAGAAGTGTAGCAAGACAATCCCTTTAGGTGTGAAATATTTGCTTAAAAGGGAAGGACATAAAACATTTAAATAGATTTATTTTTCAAGTGTTTACAGAAGCCATGGACCAATTTATTTCCAATGTTGAGTTAAAGAACTGCAAAGACATATATACAGGTGTGTTTAAGGCCATCAGAAAATTTAAACCTGACAACAAACTAAAATTTCTCAACACTTATTTTATGTGCTAGAAGCGTTACTAAAATTCATTCTAAAACCCAAGAGCTTCAAAAGAGGAAACACATTTTCATTGAATAAAAGTCTAACAGATATTTCCTAAAATTTAGCTTGAGACCAAAATTCCAGGTGTCCCTCTTGATCCACTAGTTGGGTGGAAATGGGCCAGCAGAGATGGAACTGAGCTCGTTACACCCATCTGATTATTTTATTAATATTAAAAAGAGAGGGAAAAAATAATCTGGCTTTTAATAAAGCTGCAGCCAGAGCAAACAAATTGAATTCAGAACCAAGTTAGGCTCTCGTTCTCCTTCGTGCTGCTCCCAGTGGCTTTTAGGAAGTGGATTTTGGAAAACAGATTTCCTTCCCTCCATGTTAAGGCTGGGTCCAGAGAGCCAGAAATTTTAATAGCATTATATCCAAAAAAAGCCTCTGCAAGTGGTTAATGGAATAGCACCTCTTCCCTAAGATGAACAGTCTAGAAAAGGAAATTTCTCATCACAACAAAAATACACGTTTGAAGGACCTTTCCCACCTCCTTCCCTCTGGAAAAAATACATTGGCCAACCAGGAAAATACCACAGTTTAGGCAATTAGCCCTCTCCACGACTGTGAGGGGTGCTGACAAAACCAGGGAATGTTCCCAAAATCCCCTTCTTTTTGTCCAAGTCAGAATCTCCTTCCCTGGAGTGACTCCAGGACAGCCAAGGTCAGTCTGACACCACTGGAGTGCTCGGATTTGAACAAATTCTGTCATTTCCCAAAAAAAACCACCATGAGAAGGGAGCTGCACGATGTTGCAGTGCTGCAGCTTCCAGCAGAGCTCCAGACAGCAATCATCAATATATTTAAGGCCAGATTTAAATCAGGAAATTGTCCCCTAAGTTCAACAGGAGAGTTTTGTTGTTTGGGATCATTTCCTGCTCGCTCTTCAGATGTTCTGGTCCAGCAGTGAGGGACCCTGCAGCTTCCCACCACTCCTGTGCAAGGTCCCTGCTGCCAGCTCAAGTGATGGCAAACATTTCAGTGCCACCCATGCTCGGTGCAGGTGGAAAACTGGAGAAAACAGGTGGCCAGATTTCAGGAATTAAACCAGCCTCCTTCAAAGTCAGCTCCAGCTTGTACCTTCAAGCAGCCACGTCAGTACTTTGCAGACTTGAACCAAGAAGAGTTTCAGATGAGCAAGAGGGGTCTGGATTTCCCAGGATGTGACTGCAGCCTCATTAGCAGGGTAGGGGGAATAGCAAGGTTCTTCCAACCAACTGGTTCTGTACCTTGCTCTGCTGGACCACTGAGATTTTGCCCTATTTGTTCTTAATCCTACGAATATTAACCACTTTTTCAGTCTCATTTATCATCTTTGCAGTATTTATCTACAGCTAGAGCCTCTTCAGTAACTTCTCTCTACTCAAAGGCTATTTGGGAGAAAGAAGGAAGCTCGATCCTTTCTCCAAAGATCTGTCACACAACCAAAAAATCTTCTAAAATCTTAAGGTCAGAGGGACATTTTGAGAAGACACATTTTTAAGGACACGAGGTTCTCTGAGAGTGAAGTCCCAGCAGGATACATTGCCTGGTTAAGTAACAAGAAGCCAATAATCCTCTTGCAACTACTCTGACTGATGGTTCAGAGCAGAAAACAGGGGTTAGGCAAAGTTTAGAACCCTCTCCACAGCAAAGTCCCTAAGCTGCACTGGTGAACTGTTCCTAGCAAACAACCTGTACACAGGAAAAACACAGCAGTGAAATTCAGGAGCAGGCTGGCCTCAGGGGTTAGGAAAACAGCTCGTGATTTCTGGGTCAGTTTTTAAGTAGGAGGATGTCTAGGAAGGATCCAGGTTTCCCAGACACGGTAACACCATGTACAAACATCCAAAACAATTGAGGAATTCATACATTCCTCACTCAGGAACCCTTTGAATTACAGGCAAGGGGCTGAAGGCAGAAGTTTGATTTTGAACAGGCTCAGACACAGCTCTCCCCTTCCAGCCCCAGGATCAGATCCCAGCTTCCCATGGAATAACCAGCTCATCCCTACACCCAGAACAGGCTCAGCCCCAGAGCCAGCCCCAAACTGCCATGGCTTTACTCTCACATTCTGAGAGCAGTCTTTGCCCAAAACAGGACCTTTTCCAAAATAAACCTACCTAGGGGTGCCTGAGGTCTGGAGGGAACTCAGAGCTAGAGCCAAGCTGGGGAGTAAAAATTGAGCTCCCCTGAAAAGGCCAGAAAAGCAGCGAGGGCTCCCTGGGCCACAGGGCGACACCAGCAGATGTTTCAGACACTTTCTGTTACACCACAAAGATTGCAATCTCCACAAACTGGAGATTCAAGGTGTCTGTGCAAATTCCCAGCTCACATCTCATGGACTTGTTCCACCTCTCCCTCTCTCAGAAAACAGCAGGGCTGCTGCTCTGGAGGCCATTTTCACACATGAAAAGGTTTACTAACTAACTCTGTCTCTCAATGAAGAGCCCCAGTGTATTATTAATAAATTCAAGTTGGGAAAAAAAACCCCAAACCAACCCCCCAAACTTTAGGTGGAATGTTTTGATCCACTCAGAGGTCTCTAATTGAGTATGGTGCACATTTACTGACAAACTACAATTAGTTCCTTCAGGAGCATTTGCTGTGCAATGGAGAAAGCTGAGCAGCTTGTGTTCTACCAACCATTTGGAAAGTAAGCTGATGCACAAGGAAAAATAAATTAATTCAAAGAATTCACTGTTTTCCTACATCAGTTCAACATTAAAAGGTTTGTCTTTTTATTTCTTTTTTTTTTTTTTTTTTTTCCAGTTAAAAAACAGTTGGGACTATTATCTCAGTAATAGCTTCCTAAAAAAGACACAGAACAGCAACTTCTCACCGGACTGCAGTTTAGGAATGTTCTAGGCCTTGACTCAAACTGCTGCTTCCACACATCAGCCCCGTTTCAGGATGCCTGGTGTGGAATATGCTCTTCACAAACTTAGCACTTCCCGCAGTGAAAACATTTCTCATTTGTGCTCTTCACACAGGACATGGAAAAGTGATATCCCACCTATTTGGATGGAGTTCCAGACTGTTTCACAACCAAGTCAAAAGTATCTGACTGCAAGTTCTGGAAGTTCAGTTGTGATACAAAGTAGAAATGACCCTCTGAGTGAAAAGAACCTTCAGTCGTGGACAGAACAGTTAAAACACCACGCAGCTGTTCCTTAACTTCACCTTTCCACAGGTAGGAATTATTAGATGAGCAATACTTAACATAGAATATAGCACTTTTCTTCTTGCACGTGCTACAGAATGCAACAGAACTACCAACACCTCTATGGAGGCAGCTATCAAAATATTCTCCCCACTGCAGAGAGAGTGCATGTGCGCAAAAGGCAGGCACAAGTGATTTTTCCAAAGATTTATACCACAAGGATGAAGAAAAACTTGAATAAGACTTGGTATTTTCCAGCTCCTAGGCTTATGCCATTTCTTTTATACATCGCTGCCTTGATGAAAAAAAAAAAAAAATGAAAAGTCCATCAAAAAGAAAAGTTTCCCAGAAGTCACAGCTAGTAGAATAAAAGCAGAAAAACAGAAGGAGGAGGGTTTACATCTAGTCAGGAAAAAGAGACTATTGGGAAAAAAAAAAACCCAAATGAAGCAAAAAGAAGACCTCATGAAATGTCACCCCATCACATTGAATCTGTTTCAGCTGTTGAAAACCAGTGTTCCAGAATACAATTTTTATAAACATGTTTTATTTATCTTGCTTATACCATTAGAACTGTAACTGCTGGCTGTCATTTCCCTGAAAAGGGGAAATCAACTCAAACACAGACTGGTGCTTTTCAAAAGATAGCAACTGGAAGGGCAGCAGCAGCGGGCATTTGAGATTTCTTAAAACCTTCAAGGCTGCAGGAAAGACAAAAGGACATGTGACCAAAAGTGTTATGATTATCCATTAGGGATTTCCATCAGTACCGGCATCAGTTATTTAGGTGAAAATACAGCAAGGTCAAGTATTAGTGACAGACAATGTGCAAGTCATAAGGAATGATAGAGAATACCAATCCTTACAAAAGTCATTGCTATCAAAGAAACTTAAAAGTGTTTCAAAGAGATATCTAAATACTTCACATCAAATATACAGTGGCCATCCAGATTATAGCTCAGGATTTGTTGCAAAATTTTGTCCAAGTGCCAAATCAAAGCGCTTTTTTTTTTTTTTGTTTTGTTGTTGTTGTTTTTCACTTTGTCTCCTAGGAAAAAAAAAAAAATTTTTTTACACAGTTACATTAGCAGTTATGCAAGCACTCTGAACTCCTTAGCCACAGGAATCAGGGCCCTGGTGATGAGGAGTGCTGCAGCTAAGGGTGCCTCTTCTTTGTCACAAACTGCCTCTAAGCCCACCTCTGTCTATTTTGGGCTTTTGCATCACTACACATCTTGAACTGTTCAGTGCTTTGATTTAATAAGAAAAAGCTGAAATGCAGTTGTTCTACCAATCCACACTTCACCTTTTCTATCCTTTCAAGGGAACGTTTAAGTTTTGTCAACTGCCACCACAGGAAATCTTTATGGGTTTGCAGATTTTATCTCAATTTTTGTTAAATCACTTTTAAATGTCAGAAGTGAGTCTTTGCTTTTTCCTGCCACTTCAGTTAACCATGGAGATTGGATCACCCTGAAAATTGCCTTTTGTTTTGCTTTACTCTTAGCAAGGGTGAGGAATCTGAATCTCATGTGCAAGGCTCAAGATGATGCTTAGGACAGAACATGCAGAGTAAACGTTGTTTCGTTCCTTTCAATATCCAGGGAATATAAAGCTGGCAACTGTAGTCCTGTCATTATGGGTAATGAAAATAGTCCCTTTACAACAAACTTCCTGTAAGGGAGAACAAATAGATAATAACTCTTCTGGTAACATGTATTGTACACTGGCCAGCATGTTTTTGGCGTTGAATGGAATCCTGTGAAGGTGTTTAATTCACTTGCTGAGCATTCATTTGAGGCATCCCTCTGTTTGGTCTGGGGGGCCCTCCACGACCTAGAAAACATTAAAAAACAAAAAAAAATGGAGTTGAATTCTGCAGGAAAGCTGGTTAGTTTAAAAATAGTCCTAAATCTTCCACAGGCCTCAGCTCCACACCTCGGGGCTTTCAGCACCCAGACAGGGACAGAACCCTTCAAAACTGAATTGCCACGTGGGGTTTCACAGATGCTCAGCCTCGAGCTGCCCTCACAAGGCACTCATGGCAATTCTGTATTGAGACAGAACAGTCTCATCACCAAAAGTGTACTAAGAAAAAGTCCTGAGGAAATAGCAAATAATAATAAAATTTAGAAGCTTAACTACAGCTTCATTATGTCTGTGGGGTTTGTTTCCTAAGGCTTTCATTAATGAAAGACAGTTGAGCAGTTCTGCTACATCTAAATGTCAACAGCAATTGCTGTTTTAACTTCTTTTCCAAGAATTCCTCATTCAACAGCCAACTGAACTTCCACCATCACTTCACAGGATCCCAGGAATTCAAGTCAGCAGGGTCTGTTATGAGGTCAGAGGAAAGTCAGTTTATTCTTAATTGTGAGCTGCTGAGTAAGCAGTGAGGTTGCTTCTAAAGTCCAGGACTTTAAAAGCTGGCTCAGAAACTTCCACTCAACCCAAATCAATTATTCACTACTCAGAAAATTACCTCTAGGAGCTCCTCGAGGTCCACTTTGTCCAGAGCCACGTTTGAAATTCTGTTGATATCCATCCTGAAGCAAAGAAATGTTAAAAGTTACACCATAAAACCTAGGCATTCTGTTATTAATAGCCAGAAAAATAAGGAGCTTTTAGAACAATATGAACTACCAAAACACCTCAACAACTTCAACGTGCAACATTTTATTAGTTTAAAATACTCTTAAAAAAAATAAATTCTTACTTCCACTAGTGCCTAGCAGCTGTAATAAAATGTGCAGTGACAAATGCTCTCTCCAGTTATAGAATGTGTTGCTCAATATAACTAAGAAATAGAAATAGATGTATTTAGTGTTCAACTTTCCCAAACTACACAGAAGTCCCAGAGGAAGCTGTCACTAACAGCTTGGAGTGCTTTTGACAGGTATTTCCCCCCCAGCTGGTATCTTACCCTCTGGTAGTTTGAGTAATCCCGAGGAGCATTGAACTGGGGCTGTGTGTAGCCACTGTTTGGAGTGTTGGAAAAGGAAGGACGGTAGCCATCATATCCCCCTAAGGAACAGGACACAAATCTTTCACTTGGAAATCACAGTTGCACTTAATACCTGACCTTCTGCTACTACAGAAAGAAAAGCACTAACAGCATTTTACCTAAACCTTAAAAAAAAAAACAAACCCATCTCTTTAGCAAGGGCTGTTTATCTGCAAGTCAAGCAAGTGTCTGCTACATCAGGGCTAATATATTACAAGCAATGAGAATGAGCACCTGGTAAGGACTGGGAGGAAGCAGAATTCAGTGCACTTCAGAGTAATCTGAGGTTTGATTTACAGAACATTCATTCCACAGCTAAACCTGATCCTAGGTAGGATCTAAATGTCCCAGCTGGGATTACTGCATTCACACTCCCATCAGTTGTATTTTTATTACACAGGTTTCTTCTCTACTCCCCAGCCAAGGAGAGGAAGAGAACACAGAAGACAGTACCTCAGTCCATCAGTAACCCCAAAACACCTGACAAGGAAACCATCTCTGTCCTATTCTAACATAAAGCTCTTTGTAACACTGACAGCCACACATAAAAGGTCCAGGAAACATGAAAACTCTTTTATCTACCCAGAACTACAGAATCATTCCTCCATTCCTGTAAATTCCCTTGGCCTAGGGACTTCCTGTTAACTCCCTTGTCCTAGGGAATTCCTGTTAATTCCCTTGGCCTAATGACTTCTGGACTCTTGTGTTGCTGTATTTCTACATAAGCCAGCCTATTCTGATTCAGATGAAACACAAAACTACAGTAAAATACACTGCAGAAATAAAAAGCATTTTTGAAATCCCAACTGGCATCTGAATTCCTTGCTTGATGGCTGGATATCCTGCATTTGCTTATACTTGCAGTAAATACCTAACACTGTATTGTAACAGAGGTCCAAACACACACTGAAATTTCAAGTCGCTCATCTACAGCCAACCAGATTTTTCCTACAAGTTACAGTGTGTCACAGAGATGCCACCCCAGTCTCCCAGGAGCAGGTCAGCTATCCTGAGCTGGTGCAGGCAGAGGCAGGGAGTGTTTGGGGAGCTGCTCACCTCTGAATCCATTGGCTGGGCCCCTGTAACCGTTCATGAGGCCGCGGGCCCCGCGGGATCCCCCCCGGGACACCCCTCGGCTGCTGTAGTAAGGCTGGCTGTTCCTGGGAAATCCAGTGTTCTGCTGGGGAGGCTGCTGGTGGTTTCCTGCCACTTGGTGACTCTGGTCTGGGGAACCGTGGTAGGTACCAACCACTGCAGGGGAATTGAGGGGGGGAAAGAAGTATAAAAGTCTGGATTTCTTTGTGTTCTCACGTATCTCTCTTTAAACCCAACATTCAGTTAGGGAGGAAAAGGATGAGGCTCCTTCTCCTTATTCCACATCCAGTACTTGCTGTGACTTCACTGGAAAGACAGGGCAGTACTGAGAGAAGAACAGTTCTGGACACAGGCTTTAATTTTTTCAAGTTGCTAACCTGGAAAGCATTTTGCCTGCTGAATTCAAACAATGTTTCACTGATTTCAGCAAAGGATTCCCAATCTTCACTCTACTGCTTATGTCTTCAGAATGATCCTGTTCATTTTCTTTAAACCCACATAAACCTCAGTCAGGTAGTTTAGTTTAACAGTTGGAGATAGATATACTGAATTTCACTCCCTGTTGGACATTCAAAGCCAGAGGAACAAAACCTGGTACTGCTCAGGGGAAAGGTTTGCAAGAGAACCTGGGACATGCTTTGCTCCACCACCTAGGACTTGACAGATTTATCACCTCTACCAAGGGCTAAAGAATATTACCTGTCTGAAGTTGTTCTTTCTGGAGATCTGATTGTTCTACTTGGTGAGGTTGATTGGAGAAACTCTGGTTGTAACTGGCCTGGTACTGGTTTTGCTGCTTAAGGGTTTCTGGCTCATTAACAGGAGGAACAGGTGCATTCATGCTGAATACCTGTAAGAGCAGAAATTCACTTTTACAGCTCTGTAAAGAAGCATCAAAGTCTTAGAAATGTGAATAACCAAAGACTGATCCCACCACAAGGAATGAATATCAAACTGAAGGGATCCAGTACTGATTTCCTACTCACTGTTTGCATGGATTGGAATGGAGCTGCATTGACATTGATTCCACTGCTATGCAAAGGCTTGCTGGATCCAGCCTGGAACACCTGGGGCTGGGATGCAGTGGGAAGTGATGATGAGGATGGGGTCTGGTCTGCATTCAGTGACATTGAAGCCTAATAATAAAAACAAACAACATTTTAGCAGCTCTTGAGGTATCAAAAATTTAACTTCAAAAACTTTGCTTAAAAAAGAGGGGCAATGAGTCAGCTTCACCTCTACAAATGACTTTTCTATTTCAGCTCAACAGCCTTGTTCACAACAGCATAATGAGAGGAAAAACCTAACCATCTTCTCCCTCATTAACTTGAAACACAACTAGAAAAAACTAGAGGGGGGAAATGAAGAAGTTTCCAGGCTAACTGCTGGCCAGTGTTAAAAAAATAAATCCCATTTCCTAAGCCAACAACACTGATGCTCCCATGCTGATGTTGGCATGCTGCATCTCACTAAACAAACGAGCTTCCAAATGAAAAGTCTCACTATGGAGGACTTACTGGTCACTGACAGGCTCAGAATTTTGAATTTAAAAGGAACTGAGGTGGCCCTACCAATAGGCAACTAAAAATAATGTTATTTACGAAGAAACATAGACTAATATTTGATGCCACCTGCAATCAGAGTTCTTCCCACCCCTGTGAAACCTGACTTGCCTGAATCTGGTCAATTGATTCTTTCTGTGGCCGTTGCTCTGCTGTGTGAGAAGGCTGATACATGGGTTGGGAAGCTGTATATCCCTCACTTGTAGAAGAAACCAAGGGAACCTGACAAAATAAACCCCAAAGCCCCCAAAAGTCAGCTGATGCTCACACACTGTTTTGTAAAAAGTATCAGAGAACTCTGGAATGGAAGGTACTCTCTGCTCTGTGAGCCAGTAGATCTTCAAACCAGTACAAATTAATTTGTTTTTTACCACCAACATTCTGACATCACACAGCTCCAAGCTTAAACACAAGTGGACAAGGGCTGGCTTCCAACAGCCTGAATTTTACATTTTACAAGCTCTGCTCCCACACAGAGAGCCCAGGGAAAACTGCAGCCAGCAAAGCAGAGGACTTTGCATTAAAGGCTGTACTGGAGAGTTTACAAGTGATTGAGGTGTTCACATCACAGTGGAATATTCCAAAGCCAAGAGTAAGTTTAGCTATTGCTTGCAAGATCCTCAAAAGAATCACTGGCAGCACTGGTTGAGGTAAGAGAAATAAGAGAAAAAATCCATTGGATGAAGTCAGACATCACCTAACAGTAAAATAAAAACTAGTGCAGAGAAAATCCTCTGCCCAAAAAATTATTTTACTCATACAAGGCAACAAAACTGTGGAGAGCACCAGCACTTCAGGAGGTACATACAGAGGACACTCAAGAAATAACTCCCTCACTCCTGTTTCTATATAAATGACTGACTTAAACCTTGCAGACCTAATGTGGACAAGCCAAAGGAAGCAATTTATACTGCCTGTACTGTGAGATCCATCATTTATCCTTTTTTTTTTTTTTTTTGGTTTGCAAATACCTACAGGGATCAGACCTATTGTTGAGACCAGCAGAGTCCTCAGAGATGCCACACAAGCTTAATACAAAATCAGGAAGTTCTTTAATCACCAGACAACTGAAACATCTTAACAAGAAGGGGACTACTTCATTTATACAGTGCAGAAGAAAGTTTAGGAGATCCTACTAAAGCTTAACTGAAAACAGCATTCAACTCATGCTGACTGCTCTACAATTCCAGTATGAAATCCCAATCCAAGCAAGCAACTGGGAGTTTCAAACACAAGACAAACTCTGTAGTTAATGCATGAGATCTATCTGTGCCCTGACACTCAGTTGAACAGACACAGGCTGCCCTGTAACCAAGTGATTTCTGTTGCAGATAAATAACAAACTACCTCCTCCTAGCTAAACTGAAAATATTACTACACATGGCTTAACATGAAAGAGAACACTACTAAACAAAGATAAGATCCCATTACTGGAAATCTGCAAAGTCTGCAGAGAATGAAACTAGGAACTAGTAATGCTTGTAAGCAACAATGGAGGTCACCAATTTCCCAAACTGCAACTTCAGCTTTTCCTTTGAGTTTCTCATGTAGTTAGGAAATAAATCCTTTTATAACTCTAATCAGGCCTAATATCAAACTCAAATCCAAACCAGAATTCACTGAACATATTACCTGTGTAGCTTCTGGTTGCACAGGAACTTGGGTAGGTTGGGCAAGTCTTGACTCAGCATGAACTGCAGGGAAAGAATTTCACTGATTACACAGTCAAATCAAACATTTTGCAGAATGGCATTACTATTTTCTCTGAGCAGCTATGTGAGACCTGATCATCATGAAGATGATGAAGCCCTTAGCATGGCAAAGCTATACTCAAATTACCAATTCCTGTTTCTGTGCAAAGAACATTTTTTTCTAGTTGTCTAAAATAATCCAAAGCAAAGCCAAAAAAGCTTTAGATATACTATATTTCCAAGCAAAACCTGTAAGCAGGTGAGAATGGGAAGTCTAAAAACAGTACAATCCCATTTCTGTGAAAAACACACTTTAACAGGATTGTACTATTACTTGTGGTGACTCTTTTACTATGCAGCAGTAACTGAAGCTTCTCTAAGAGATGACCTGCAGGCTCCCCCAGTATTTCTGATTAGGATTTACCATTACAAACCTGGAGGGCAAACCATTTGGGGCATGTCCAAACTCTGTGCTGGATTCATGGGCTGTGCAGATACAATGGCAGGATCAAGCGTTTGGTTCTCAAATTCCAGCATCGAGTCCTGGGGATTAAAAAAAAAAAATATATATATATTAAAAAAAAATCTAAAATCAAAATCAAATCCACATTGCTATGGGTTAAACATATGAATGTTTAGAGTACAGAAATACCTGCATGAAGTTGTAGGGGCCCTGCATCTGTGCCATGAGGTCCTGTACTCGTTGTCTCCTGACCAGGGGGTCTGCCTGAGCCACAGCAGTGAGCGTGTGAGGTTCCGGGACGGGAGGAGACGTCGCCTGTGTCTGTTGCTGCAGGGAATTTACAACCTAACAAGAGACAACAACAACCAACTGCAATTTCAGCTCAAGGCAGCACTGCACTGAAGTGACTCAGGAGCTCTTGGCTTTTCTGGCTATTGCCTAACTGGTTGTGGATGATGGAATTGCTGTAGTGGTGCTGAAGGACGATACTACGTCCTACAGACAGGTCACTACTGGTGGCCAGCTACTCATCTGAGCACTCAGAGGATTACAGAGTTCACATTCTGCTTTTTTCTCTCCATCTGCTCTTTTCCCCAAGAAAAAAGTATTTGTTCAATATCACATTATTTCTTTTTTAGAGCAGGATTTGAGACAGCAATTTATCAGCATTTGGAAATTTAAAGGAAGTGGGGGAAAAGTAAGCTTCAGAAAAACGCACTAATGGGGAACAATTATTTTCTCATAGGTTTTTTGGTAATTTTAAATGGGAGTCACAATTTTTTGGTCTTTTCTTAAGACTTCAAAATGCTCAATTTTCACAGCCACTGTTATCCTAGCTCCCTGATTTACTGTCTCAGGAAACAGCAGGCAGCACTGCACAAGGATTGCCAGACAGAAGAAGCACAGCTCACAGCGGGCAAGAAAGCTCAGATTTACCAGACATATTCCAAAGTAGCAAACATCAACAAAGGAGCAAATGGGCTTTCAGATAGCACCTGATCAGACAGCAGAGCAACCAGCAAAGCTGGACATGAGCACCTCAAACATCCATCAGCAAATAGTTTGAAAACAGACAGCAACAAAGATGGTCGAGCTGCACTCTGATGGCCCTAACCAGTCCCTAACCTGATCCTCAGGCAGCTCCCATAATACAGAAGTGCCATTTTCAATGTCAACAAATGCCCTTTAAAAATAACATTGCCAATAACTTATTTATTACTTCTCTATTTCCATGTGCAATAATCTTCCTGATAAACAGCTAAGCTTTAAAACCTTAGTTACACAGGGTATGAATTAGCATACATGCACTGAAAGTTCAAAATGTTGATGTAAAATACCTGATTTCTTATTAAAAATGCACAAGACAAATTTCTGTACAGCAGCCACGACACTTAACAAACCATTCCTACTTTAGACCAGTCCTATAACAAAGGCCTGAACTTTAAGCCTCAAACTGCCCCAATCCACCCTCAAAGCCTGTACATTTTTTTTAATTTCTCAAAGAAACCTACAGCATCTTCCAGCATTCCTACTGCTTGCCCAGATTTCCAAATCTTGTTTGTCCACAGCATTCTGCATATGCAGTTGCCCCACCAACTCCAATGGCTTTTTCCTTGAGCAAATCCCTAACAGAAAATCTGAACAAAACTAAAAGCTAAGCACAACCTACAGTTCTCTTTGAGATCCCCTTCAGACTCAAATCACCACCAGAAGCAACTGGACAATTCCATTTTTCCATGAAAAATACAGCCTGAGGCAGTCCACACTGGAAACCAAACACAACTCTGGTCTATCACTCAGTCCTTGAATTTCACATTATGGACTGTCTCCAAATTAAGAATTAAGCTCTGTAAGTGGAAAAAATTATCTAGAGCATATATATAGACCTTTTGCACATTAAAAAGTTTAAAAATTGAAGAAAAAGTGCAAGTCAGACTATCAGGTGAAATCAGCAGTTATTCATCACCTGCATAATTGTTACCAAAAATACTCTCAATTATCTGAGCACTACCCCTCAACTTTTAGAGTCCAAGTCATTCCCAGTAATTCAGTACCTTCAAGAAAACAAAACAAAACAAAAGGAGTTGATGGAATCATTAAGAACACAGCACAATGAGAAAAATATCCAGTATTCTCCTTTTATACAAATAGTACAAAAATCACAAGTTTTTTCACAAAAATACTAACTTCAGTTGGTGTTTCATATTTTACATCATCTTTTTCAACCCTCTTTTTTTAATGTCCAGAGGAACAGTTTAGGACCTATTCCTGCCAGGTACTCTGACCTAGTACAAGCAGAGTAGGATGAAAATACTGAACAAATTTGAAGTTGTGTGGAGTAATTAACCTGGTCAGCAGGCAGAGGTGCCAGACACAATCAAGGAGACTGACAGGGGACAGGAAAAAAGGAGGAGGAAGGGAAAACCACAAGTTTAATGACATCACAAACCAACAGAATGAACTTCTATTCTGGCAGTCTGAGAACAGTTTTCAATTCTACACAAAATCCATCCAACCAAAGTTCTACAATCTAAGACACAGAGAACTTTGTGTACAACCAGACTCAGGTACTTATTTACAGAAGAAGCAGTTAAAAAAAAATTAAACCCCCACAAAACAACAATAAAAAAATCCCTCCATAAATACTATCACCAATAAAGGACATCTCCACCAAAATTAAAACATCATAGAATCCAAATACACTTGGAAAATTCACAAGCAAATTCTTTAGCTTAAAACTTATGGAAGGACCATACAAAAAAACATCCTTGTGAAGACATCATCACTTCCCAAACTAGAAATACACCTGAGAAATCCTGACTGTATCACATCTACCTGAGGGTTACTGAAAAAGAGAGGAGTTTATGATATCCTCCCCCTTCCTGAACAATTGTGGAGATCTTCTGAGCAATGTTCTCCTTCAGATTTCAAAATTCACAGCTGTCAGTGTACATTTTGTGTCATGGTCTTACCAAAGGACAGTTCAGCTGCATTCCCCTGAGAAAGGAGATTGTGGTGCCAGCAAGAATATTTTTACAGGCAGATATTCTCAATTTCCCTTTTTTGTGTTATAGCTGAAAAAATAAGGTTCTTCATTATGAACAAACAGGTTTCAACTTTAATTTTTTCTACATTATTCCTTTCTAAGATGTTCAAGATATTGGAACAGAAAGGAAAACTACATATACATTCTTTGTATTGTCCTATGAAAACAAAGCTGATCCAATTCCATATGCAGCTGACTAGGAAATTATGAGTTTCTGAAATCTGTCTGATACCAAACTACAACCTGAATTTTGTCTTCAGCCATTCTCCTTATATTAAGTACTGCAGAGAACTGAACCACTCTGGACACTTGGTAGAAACAGATATAAAATGGGTATAATTGAAGCCAATCAATCATTAATTTTAAAATGCTGTGCCTTCTAAGAATATTCCAACCAAGCATGACTTTATTGTGTGGGTTTGGAGGGTTTCCTCAGTTTTTAAGATAATTCAGTAGTAGGGAGTAGAAGTGGTATTTTAAGAGTTTTTTAAGGAGTAACAGTGACATTTTAAGAGTTTTTAAAGTAAGGAAATAAAATACTGTGACAAGGAACTACCCAGCTCTTCACATACATGGCAAAGCTGTCTACTTAGTTCTAGAAGCCTCACACCCATCCTCAGTATTATTAAATCTCTTAGGGGTCTTCAACACTGTAAAATACGAATTTCAGCCAGACTCAATGTAAAATCAGCTGGATTGGTTTATCAGATCAAAACAGCTGCTCTGTTTGTTCAGCATTTCACGAGATGATGAACACTTACAAACAACCCAAAGGCATTAAGAAAGTCCAAAAACCTGACCAACTGTAATTTGCTGCTGCAGAAGGCTAAAATAAATCAAAAATTAACTCTCCAGCACCTGAAAGAAGCTGCTCATACTTGTTTTTAACAGACAGACACAATTCAAGCTCCAACACACCAAAAATGGGGCTTGTCCTCTCCTGTACACGAGGAACACAAATTCCAGTGCCATAAAACCATGGATTTGTACATGCAGCAAAGTCTGAGTGCAAATCACTCAGTTGGGAAGGGATCCCAACACCAGTGCACCACAAACACCACAAGTGAACAGCCACTCAAGACCAGAGTAGTAACAAGTGAGATACTGGAAGAACTGTAGTTCTGGGAAGCACAGATGTACATACAGGCAGATTTTAACATCAAATTATGCACATAAGCAATCTGGAGTAGGTATTAGTTGAATTACTCATTTTCACCTCCTTCTCAAGGGACCTGCTCAATGAAAGCACAACTACACCACACCAGCTGTCAGCAGCTGGGTAAACTTTTAAGGTCTACATTTGCAGCTAAGTTCTAAAAAAAAAAAAAAGAGACTTCAAAAAAAGTCTTTAAAGTCTTTTTAAGCCTAAGACTTTTAAGTCCTGTTTTCCCAAGCAAGCCACTAATGAAGAAAAGCAAGTTCTCTGCAAATTGAGCCAGACTAAATACATTTTATTTCTTTTTATTTTAAGTACTCCTGAGCTAAGTATGTAATTAAAGAATCAAGTAGTAAGTCCAAGCCTACTTAAATATACGTATTCTTTCATATATCAGGGGAGAAGGGATGCAATACTAAAACCTATCATGAATTGTGAGCCAGCAGAAACAGGGATTGCATTTTTACCTGCAGTACACAAGATCTTACCTCAACCGTTTCAACTGTCCACTCATCTACCTGTTCCTTCTCACTACTGCTGAACTGAGTCTCTGCCATGAATTGTCTGTTTACATACTAAAATAAAAATAAGAAAGGGTATGAAAGTAAAAGTAAGTGGCATTAAAGGTATACAAAATGACAGTCTTTCAGTGAATATTACCTCAGTTGATTCAACTTCAGTTGGCTCAGTAAATTCTTCTGCTGGATCGGGTTCTGGAAGAAAAAAAGGAATCATTTCTGTGGGAAAACCCCAAACCAACAATAATAAAGACCCCAACCACCCTCATGTTACAGACCTAGAAGATACAAAGTTAGATGAGAAAATCTTGTGTCTCAGAATAAAGAAGGAATGTCATGGGCATTAACAGAGAATTAGTAATAACAAGTCTTGTTAGAGCTTTGAATTAAAAAAAACCCCACATTAAATTCTTGCTAGGGAGAGTTATGTTCAGCTATGCCTTCTCCACAGAAGGGAAAAATGTCATGAGGTTTTTTCCTTAAAATTTGATACAACATTCCCAAGTCTCTTAAGAATGTCATCCCACTGTCTGCTTCAGAAACTGCTCCCTTCTAACACAGCTTAAACTGGTAGGAACCACTGAAAACTGGCAAAGCCTCAGGCAGCCAGAACCTTCATCTTGGATGGTTTCAGTACTAGCGATGGACACTGCATTTGCAATTTAACCACTCTGAGGACTGCAGAGACAAGACAGAACAACACAAACGTGTCAGTCACAAGGCATCTCCCCCTTCTCACCAGCCTCTGCTGCAGTGTCTTCTACTGCAGGTGCAGGTGCTGCCTCCTCTTCCTCACACAGCCCATTCTGGTGGTTGTGGGTGCTGTCAAAGTAACTGGTCTGAAGAACCCGTTCAACAACCTCCTTCAGTGCTTTATCTGGGAAAATGGAACAGGGAAACATCAGCACCACGTCAGTGCCCATCATCTCCTTCCCTCTCAAAGATCCCATGTACATTTTATGACCCTTTTGCTGGCAAGATGTTGCTGTCCCGAGCCAGTCCATGACCACTGTTGGTACAGGATTTCTTCTCTTACTAGGTCACATTCAATAAATCCATAATTAACCCAATGTCATTCAGAAAAATCTGAAGGGCAGGGAAGATCTTAGAGAGTACATATAACTCTTCAGCAGATTTGTGGAGCACTTCACAGTGAGGTCAGGTTAATGGATTTTTTATTCCTATTACTTAAAACCATTACTGTAAGACAATTTCTTACAGAACAACTGTCAGTAAAAACAAATGTACACAGGTACCACCTGATTCATGAAGGTTCTTCCCCTGAGGTGAAGTGGCTCAAAAGAGCCTTTGTAAGCAAAGAACATTTGCCCTCAGTGCCCCAGACGAACACTGGGGCATCTTAACCCAAAAGAATCCAGGCCCATTGGCAAAGCAGCATTACTGGGTGCCTAGGCCAGGTATTTGGCAATTATTTCCATAAGAAAGCAGTCTGGCTGGCATGGTCACACTCTGATCTGCAGTTAATCAATGAAAACAGGGCAAAACCACAACACTTTTTTGCAGGAGCCAAGGAGAGAACAGCCCACTAAGGAAGGCCATGTCAGTTTATGTATTAGGTCATATAATTGACAAAGCTCCTTGTTCACACCCAGGTTTGCAGAAAACAAAGAACTGTTACTGAGCACCAGCAGCAGCAGAGTGCTGCTGAAATAGCAGGAATGGACTGAGCTTCAATACTGAGTAATGCTGAACCAGTGGACAAAAAATACACCACACACTAAGTCCAAACTTCACAAGTCACTGTTACAGTCCAGCTAAGAGCTGAGAAAAAAAAGTAGCTCTCCAAAAACTCAAGAGATAATTAAGTGCCCAAGTTCTCTGACATTAGATGTGTGTTTTAGTTCAGGCACAGATTCAGTGTGCTGTCTCTTCATGCAGACACTCTACTTACAGGTTGTTCCACAAACTGGTTTTTCCTTCCCTTCCAGTAAGTCCCACAGGTGAACAGATGCTTGCTCATACTGCTCATTCAACCTTCAAAATTAATTAATAAGAGTTAATTTCTTACTGAGACTTTAAATTACCATACTAAATACATTGTTAACTGACTGGCAATTAGAAAGAGAAGCACTTTGCTGTAACCCTACCTCACGTTCATGTCTCTTTCAGGGTAAACCAGCTTGTAAAACTCATCCAGCATTGTCAGTTCCTCCTCTGTCAGCACTGGCACCCCGTTGGATCCTTGTTTGAGGTCGCTGCGCACTTCATCATCCCCCAGCTTCTCCAGGATAAACTGCAGCTCCAGCACAGTCTTTAAACGCTTCTGCTCAGCCTCCTCTCGCATCAGCTGCTCCCTACGAGCTGTCTTCTTTATCGTTTTCTGGATCTGGAATGGACCCAAGGGAAAAACAGTTTGGAAATGTCTTTAATTGCTGAGAAAAGGTACAGAGGAGGGCAAGGGAAAAAAGTAAGTGTGTTGGCTTCTCCCACTGGGCAAGAGGAGAGGCCAAGTGTTGGGTTCTTCCATTTGGAAGGCCTTGGGTGATCCAGATTTTTCACACTGGCCACACAGAGAACAGGAACAGAGAGGTTATTCACCATATCCCATGATAGTGGGAAGCATTCATTGGAAGTACCAGGAGATCAGCTTCAAACAGATAAACAGAAGTACTCTTTGTTTTTTCATGCACCACAGGAGGGAACTCATGGAATGTTTTGCCATGAAAGGCTGGGGAGATAGACAGGATCAGCAAGTTCAAAAAAGGATTTAAACAAATTCTTGGACACGAGATCCCCAGTCAGACAGCCCAGGGAACAAGCATGTGCATCCACTGCAGCATTCCAAGGGTGAGGAACATGGATGCAGGGAGGGAGAACACGACACATCCTCAGCAGCCCTGTGCTCTGCACTGAACCTTCCACAACACAGGTCTAAATGCAGCACCAGTCTGAACCTACAGGATGTTTCTTCCAGTCCTCATCTTAATCCAAGCATCCAGCATCCTAAATTCAGCTGGTTTACTTTGTCAATTTAATATTCTCTTAAAAAAACCCCCTATAATGACAGTAATTTTCTCACTATGAAACATCTAAATTACATTTTTAAAAATCAAAGACGTATCTTAAAATCAACTATATGTGAACTAAGTCAAATCAGGGAAAAACTGCAACCAAGTTTGAAAGCAGAGCACCAATCTGGTACTCCTGGATTGACTGGCTTCTTTTAGCAGTCAGCTGACAAGGGAAACACTTCAGAACTGACCTGTCCAGAAAAGAACATTCTCCATTACTAACATTCCATAAACACAGATGGAACTGTGATGCCAAAAAATAAAGAAACAGGCTGGCTTAGTCCTACCAATTAATTTACAGTCACAACCAATGCAGAAAGCAGTTTATAACACAAGGATGCTGCTGTCCTTCAAATTATCACAGCCTGTTCACAAGCTGAATACGCTCCTTAGAGCAGTCAGCTGCACTAACATCCACTACACAACCAATTCCTCCAATGCTGCTGCTCCTTCCACAACTCCCAACCTTTTAGAACTTAATTCTCAATCACAATGTTATTTTGCATCCTTGCTAAAACACCAACACAAAAGATTACCTATTTTATAGTATCCAGTTAATCTATCCTTTACAAAAATAATTTTAATTACCCCATAACGTAGTTTCAGATTGTATTATTAAGAAATGAAAACCCTGTGAAATCCATTTAAGAAAATGTTACCAATGGCAGCAAGTGACCCTCTTTAATGTGGCATGACAGACCTGGTCTGTGGTCACCCAGTTTTCAACACTTGTGTCAGAAAATCCCATTATTCTTGTTTCCATACATTCACATAGTGCATCAGAAATACTTCAGAAAACCTGGCACCCCCAAATATAAAGAATAGAAGAAAATAGGCGAACACACAAGAAATCAAGGGCAATTCATCCCTGTAAATAGAGGTGACTACTGCATCAGTGGAAGAGTTTAAAGTGTCTGGATAACCCACGTGGCAATGCTTGATCTTTACTTACATCTTGGCTCAGAGCCATAAAACTCCTCTGCAGTTCCTTTGCAAATTCCAGATTATTTGTCACTTCCTGGTATTTTGACACTGCATCCTTAAAAAAACCCAGAAAGACCACGAATGTAAACCATCAGCAGCAGAACAGAATATATACTTCCAATAAATAAATTAGCACATTTTCTAGTTCTGAAGTGAGACACAGGATCCCTGAATGGGACTGCAACTATGTTAAGGCAAATTCAGATTTGCACTGGCCCAGATATCAAAGACTTGTGCACGTCCTTGGGGCCTCCAGTTTCTTTAGATATGCTAAACATATATAAAAATATTCCTTTATGTGCTCACATAAATGATGGACTGGTTTCATGTTTGGCTGTAGCCAGTTCCTGACAAAAACTAACTAACAACTGGGAGAATGGGGGAGAAGAACAATCTGGCAACTCAGAACTGCTCAAGAGTTTGAGAATTGATGCATTTTTATCTCCAGTCAGAGCCCAAATCAGAATATACAGAGGACAATGTCCCCTTCTCCAGAAATCTTTGCTTCTGCTATCTTCTTATACCTGATACTCTAATTTGCACCAAAGCAAACCAAACTCCTCAACCCATTTGGTAGTACTGAGAAATTACATCAAATCAGAATCAAATCAGGGGGGAGATGGCTGAGACATTTACACACCTGCTGTGACAAAATAATGGGTTTCTCCAAACAAAGAAGATTTTTAACAAGCCTGGTAGTCAGGCTTCATAAAAACCATGAGCTTCCCTCCTCAACATGACATCAGTTCTGTATTGTGGTTTATCTTGACAACAGGCCATTACAAAATAAAAACACACAGATCTGTGATATTTCAGTTTTCAGCTGGCAGAGAAGCACCAAAGTGAAGATGAAACCATCACATGGACCAAGGGAAACAGCTGATTTTTTTAAGTGTCACCAGCTGCAATAGTTGGAGGATACTTTTTTTTCCCCCTTCACTTTCTCAGTGTTAAAAATCATCAACAAAACACTGTTGATTACTGAGCATCTGGTAATGTCTTGAAGTATCAATATGCATGTTTGCACCATACAACTGAATTTAAATTGATACTTGATTTTTATTTATCCAACTGAAAAACTGCTGCTGAATCGAGCTCTACAATAACCTACTTTAAGAACCAGCCCCAACAAGGAGAGAGGCAGCACAAAACTCCTCACCACCAAGATGACAAAACAATTTAACAGAGATCTGATTAGGATTTTTTTGGTTGTTTTTACCAGTTGATCTTGATTCAGACGTTCTCCCTTGTTCATTCGTTCCTGGTAATCATCAAGTTTGCTCTGAAACAAAAGAAAAATGCTGTTATGGAGAGCCAAAAATCAGTTTAAAGCTTTTTTCTACTTGTGCTAACAAAATTATACACTGCAATATTACAGTACACTGACTGTAGCATGTTACACAAACACATAACTGCCCTGTAGAAAGAATTCATGAGAAAAATTGTCTTCTGGGTTAAAAGGTAAATATTTTCCGAAGAGGTAAATATTTTCATCTTGTTTATTTGGCTATTACATGTCTTGATGGCTAGCTGGAATTTCCATGGAAATTCACATTCCTCCTAACGGGAAAACCACTCTCAATGCACATGTCCTTCAGTCCAAACACCAGACAGCTGAACTGAGGGCTGAGGTAGAGCTTGGTACCACTTTATCACTACAATACCAAAAACCTGACTGCAACCCCCCACTGTCACTGCTATTAAGATTCAGAACTGTAGCTCACTGTAGCTCCATCACTTAAGAGAGTTGTAAAGAATTTTAAACAGTTTCTGATCCTCTGTGCAAGAATGCCCACCAACACAATCCATATTAATAACTCTAAAATAGTTTTTGTTCAAGAGCATTAGGATTTTTTTTTCCCACAGGAAGAAAGTAAAAAAAGAATCATTAGGCTACTTTTCAGCAGGATCAGTTTTTTCAGCTGCTGAAAAAGAAAACCATGCAGAGGAGTGGCCTCAGCCAAGAGCAGGTAAAACTCCTGTGTGGCCAAGTGACAGATTCCACAGGCTAACTACAAAGGGTCTTCAGAAGGAAGCAAAGCCTGTAAGGATAACACATCTAATTATTAAGCTGCTTTCACCATTTCTGTATTATCACAAGTTCCTGTATTTTGAATGAAATTTGCCTTGATCTATTAAAAAGTTACTAAAATGAGTCCTTAACAATTATCTTCCCAATCTAGGGAAACAAAATGTGAAAAGCAGGAGAACACTTCATTCTCAATGTCAAAGAGTCAAAACCCTGATGCCACCATTGTCTCAGGGTTTCCATTTGCCAGTGAGTGACACTTGTTTGGTTGCTGTTGCACTTTGGTTTAGACTTCTCAGCTAAAGTATTTTACTGACATTTTTTCTAGTTAATGGAACTTCTATGCTCAGTCTCAGACTTCTTGGAAAGATCAGTCTGTGCAACAGTTTACCAGGCAAGCTCCTCTTCCAAAGTATTTGACGCCCATCATTACTTCCTGAAACCCAATCACCCCTGTGAGGTTTGGTCCTTTTGATGTCATTTTTGGTGCCCACACTTTGGATCTTTGCAAGTTCTCTAGATCAGGTAGAACATTTAACTACTTCACCTTCCAGGGTATCACAGCCAGCAATGGCCTAGGCAGTCAAAGCAAGAACTTGCACAGCTCCAAAAATGTATTACTGGGAATTTCATGCTGGGGACAGAAACTACATGGTAACAGCTGTTAAATGCAGCAGTCACAGTTCATAACAGATCAAAAAAAGTAGCCCTGGAGAGCATTTGGCACACTGCAAATCTCTCTCAACAGGAAGTAAGGTCAGGTTACTCTTCTCCATCCTGATTTCAGAGCAGATGATGACATGCTTGGACAATCACAGGACAGGTCTCTTGATGTGGCAGAGTGTGGCTGAGCTGTGAAGGAAAAAGGGAGGTACAAGAGCTGAACCACTGCAGTGCCCCAGTGCAAAGCCAGGTCAACCCACACCTCTGATGGCTGAAATCCTACAGCAAACTGGCTTTGCAGACAAGGGAATTTCAAAGGAAGCTCCTACTTGCTCAAGTCACTGGCTCCCCTGCTGCAGATTACAATTCCCTTGGTCACCCTGATGCAATTGTTTGTGAGGCTGCTCAGTAAACACAGTGCAAACAAGAGCCAGTTTGAACAGGGTCTACAAAAATGCATTAAAACAAATTCTGTGATCCAGTTTCCAACACAAACCCATAAACAACAACAGTAAAACAAACAGGGTGGAACACTATTCCAGAACACTACTTTGTTTGACTTTGCTGAAGGAAACATATATTGCAAAATTATGCTGTGAAACACTCACAGAATCCATTTTGGTAGCTGAGGGCATTAGGGAGGGAAGAGACAAAAACATCCTAAATAACTACCATTTTTTCTGTATACTTTTTCCATGCATGGTTGGTCCTTTCAGATTAAGATATTGCAGTAACATACTGAACAGTGCACAAGCTTTTTCTTGAATGGTCAAATATTCTTAGGTCTAATGGAAATGCTTTGCTTATTTTTATTCAACTAAAAAGCAAAGGGTAACATGTTTATTTCTGTTAGGAATAGAAGAAGTTACTTGTCTTCACTTTTCCTTCTTTAAAAACATTCCTATTGGGAGGGTAAAAGCAGAGGAAGGAAAACCCTGTCAGCTGCAATGCAGAGGACAAACCAATGTGCATTTAGTTAAATGTTACCACAAAGATTTCGACTGCCAAGTAAGCATTCTTCTCATCCCAAAGACACTTTGAGATCCAAAGCTGCATTACACAGAAATATTAAGTAAAATGCCTTCCTTTTTAATCTGCACTGTCAACTAACAGCAATCCAAGAGCAGCATTAAGTGCTGTAAAACAACTGCAGTAAAATTCCTGCTCAGGAACCTACTGCAGTGCTTGCAGGAGGGAAAGACTTTCTTCACCTTACCCTCCCCTACAACAACTTCACCCTCATTCCTCACAGACAGAGATCTCAGAGCATGAAAACCAACCCCAGCAGGAAAAAAAAAAATCCAGTGGCAAGGTGAGCACATGAATTGTGTATTGAACAGCTCATGAGTCAGCAGCTCCCAGTTCTGCAGGCAGCAAGGCATCCTGCTTCAGCTTTTTCCACTGAGACACCTGAAGTATTTTGGAGTTTCCTGGGGTAAAAGCACCATGACCAGGCTCCTGGGGCTGTGGTGTTCATTGTTTAATTATGCCCTGGATTCTACTTTAATAGGAATTCAAAACTGAGTTACTTTATTGCAGTAATAGACAGTTCTCTTCACCTCCTCTGAATTGTCTCAAAAATGTCATCCTAAAGTGGAAACAAAAAATGCAGTTACATGGCAGTACCCTCCAAACCAACACTGCTTTTAGAAATGCCTGACCACTGAGCCACCACTTCCAGTGCTGTGCTACAAACTGGATCACTGGAATCATCAGATTAAAAATAACCCTTAAAAAAGGGGGTCAGGAGCAGGAGGGAGGCTCTATATTTAACCAGATAATTTCAATGCTATGGTTCTACCAATTACAGCAGCACAAGTGTGCATGACAAGCTGCAAGGGAACAAGGTAACCTCTGAGAACAGCTGGAGGAAACCTTTAGTAATTCAAACTCTACTACACACTAAGAAAAGATGGGAAGGACAATTCAAGTCTGGTTCCTGAGGTATCTCAAAAACGGAACGTTTCTGACAGCACAAAGGCAATTAAGATAATCTAAAATTTAAAATAGCTGCATAAGACAGTTTGCACTGAAGCCAAATAAAAGCCAAGTTACAAATCAGAAGTTTATGAACCTGTTTTACATCCCTGCATTGTTATTTGTTTGCCCTCCACCATCACCTCCACACTCATTCATGGCTTCGCAGCAAAAACTGCCCAGAAATGACCCCAAAAACCCCACAAACCAAAACTAGTCTTTCTATTTTCTCAGAAAATCAGGCAAAAAATAATCAAAAAAGGTAAAGCACTTAGCAAGGAAGTTCAGAACCTGTCAAAACCCATCAGTTCTGAGAAGCTGTTCCAGTCCTGAGCTGGAACCAGGAAGATGGAAGGATACAATAACACCAATACTCCAGAACACAAAACATTTACAGGTTTTCTGTTTAACCTGGATTTGTTTTTGAAATAACCGTTGTAGATATTCTGGTGGGTGTGTTTTTCCCCACAGTCTGGAAAATTTGATGCTTTAGAAAAAAAAATTTGCATAATAGATTAGTTTTTAAACTAATGACAGTCACCAATTCTGAGACTGCAATTTCATGATCAGTTAACCCCAAAAGGAAAAAAATGCTGCTTCAGCAACCAGAACTAAGTCACAGAAGAGTGGAGCCCCAAGTTTTGAGAGCTGCACAGAGATCCAGAGTTCTTTCCAAATCACCACCATACAGGATTTCCTACAGAAACACTGAATTTAAAGGGAAGTTGACTACACTGCAGGAGACCAGGATTTTGCTCTACCTATTTTTGTTCAAAAAAGTTACTTTTACAAGTGAATTCTAGAACACAAATGGGTTTCTCCCAACACATTCTGTGTGTCTTTTTCTTCTGAAACAAAAACCATCATCCAAACCTCAAAGCAGCATCTGAAAAACTGAACTAGAAGATGTTTCACAGCTCCTTGGATTCATCCTGTGTTTAGTGAACTGAACTCACTGTGAGACAATCCCTATTCTACAATAACAAGATAAAACCAGAACAGACCAGGCTGAAACCTCAGAGCACCAACCACCACATCACCTCACAGATGAACTGCTTGGGTTTTCAGACCTGAAGCTTGATATCCAAAATTCCTACCAAGAGAGGTTTCAAAGAAAGACTCAGGCTTTTAACAGACAGTCTGAAATGAATTTTACTATTTGTTCCAAAATGATGTTAAGTCTCCAAAGATAAATTTCAAACCAAGCCTCACAAGGAAAGGTTCAAGGAGACACTCACAAGCCTGGAACATCCAAGTGGCTCAAACCATGGACAAAAGCCTTGACAGAGCTGCTACCAATGGGCAGCTTCAAACTTCCAGCTACCAGAATGCAAAACTGATCCCAGCTTTTACTGTAGGTTCCTGTTTCCCATGGGAAATCCAACATTTTACTGAACCAAGCCACATGCAACGCCCATGGGCTGTTCCAGGAGAGTTCCTGTGCAGCAAGGACAGCAGCACCTATGAACTGCTCATTCTGCACCCCAGCCAGGGTTACACTCAGGAGGAAACTCAGACAAGCTGATAAAGTGACAGCAGCTCAAGTTACCAGGCACAGGCAGGCAATATGTGCCATCTTTCCAACTCCAGACACCAAGCTCACATCAAGGTTTTAAGCTCACATGTTACCCTGTGAACATCTGCCCATCCCCTAACCCATGTGTTTGCAAATTAATTATTTTGCCCCTTTGGCAGAACATTTGTTTGATGAACTGTTCTTACATGGCTCATGCTCTACTACACAAGTTGAAAGCAAAAATAACTGGGTTTTCTTCATTCAGCCCTGAAACAAAACCAGAGTTTGATCTACATTCAATTGGCTTAAAATTTGGAAAGGATTTTCCCTCTAAAAACAAAAACCAGAAGAACCAGGGAGAAGGAGAAATTGAAGGTGAAATACTTTCTCCTAGGGAACATGGAAAGCTGGCAGGATTTTAACCCCAAACACCTGGAGGAGTCAAGGCAACTTTTAAATTAACTAAGCTTGTCAACATAAACTTGAGTTGCACATCTGAAGGTCCTGTAGAGAAAATATCTCTTTAATTACCCCCTTCCATGCACACACAAGTATCTTGTCATCTAAGAACAGAGGATAGCATTCCTATCATTTCCAAATACAAAGAGATGAGGGGAACAGACGTTTTCAGGCCATGTTTTCACATCCATTTCTGAAAAGCAATTCAATTTATCCCAGTCCCTTTTAACACAAGCAATACTCATTCTTTCAAATGAGGTCACATTCAGGAAAAGAAAATGAAAGTGTAACTAATAATCTACTGGTTTTAGTTTATACACAAACATTCAGAACAGTATAGACCAAAGTTATAAATATTACTTCATTTTGTGTTTTGGTAGTCACTGTTTTATCCTCTGAGTTTAGAGGTAAACATGACATTAACTTCACTCCAAAAATTCAAGTTTCTTCATGAAAAGTGACCTTTCCTCTACTAAAAGCTGCACACTCCTTTATTTAAAACCTAAGATGGTACCTCTTTCAGAGCAATCATTTTTCATCCTTCAGAAACATGTGTCTAAGTACGTTTTTGTATTTATTCTGTGACACAAAGCTCTGAAAATCATCTCTGCTGGCCTTCGTTACCAGCTGCTGACAAAGAAAGGATTAACTGTCCAACTAAGCACAAGTTCCCATTTCTCACCCACTGCTGTCTGTGCAGTATCCAGCACAATTTTACTTTCTGCATGGTTGGGAAAATTAAAAATATATTCTTGTCCAAAGATGCAAAATATAAGGAAATCCTAATATGTACAACGAGCTTTGTTTTAAAGACACAAAGCATGTAATGCTCTCTTTATTAAAGAGCATTATTTACTACAGAACTCTTGATTCCCCCACCAAGGGAGAAGCTCAAGCCCACAAATGAATTACTCTGCTTTAATACAGCAAAACCCATTTTCTCATGACTTTTGTAGTGCTTATGAGTCCTCCTTCAGGAAGTTTCACAACTTCAGCCTATTAAGACTAAGGAATCTTTGAACTTTAATTCATCAGTGAGAGACAACATGGAGTTTTTCCTTCTCAAGCCCCAGCCTTTGCCTTTTCTTTAAACCCACACTGCCCAGCACAGAGTATTCCAAAAATAAATGCTTTCAGTAATTTTCATGGAACATCTTCCAACAAAAGCCATGTCCAGAAAAAAAAGGGCATTTTGTCCCTTCTATTCACTTGGTAGGACACTACAACTGACTGAAACTCCACTCAAATAGAATGGAAGGGCCAAGGCAAGTGTAAATTAGGTGTAAATGATTTAAAGGTAAATAAAAACACTGCTCCCAAGGAAAGCTGACCCTCACACCAGTACCACTGTGCTTTATCCTCCTGATTATTCCCAAGTACAGAGAACAGGTCAGAATGCTCACCTGCTTATTCTGGTTTTTAAAATACACATTTTTAACATAATAGAAAATATTTTTAGATGATTTTTGTGTATGTTGTGTACAACAGTTAAATTTAAAGCAATCTTTTTGTATTGGAACAACTACAGACAAAAAGATCTGCTCTCTTTCTCGAGCTGAGGACCAGTATTGTGTGTGCACATAATCCTGTATATTAATGCCAAGTTTAAGACAGACATCTTGTCCTGCCTACACACAACAGACCTGGAGGAAAAGCTCCTCTGATTCTCAAACTTACCCAAAAGGTCCTGGCTTGCAGCTTTTTGCCATGTCATTTTTAAAATCCAGGAAAATACCACACCCAGTTTTAAAGTGGGAAGCTACACTGTACACTGTGTATTTATACAGTGTATTATTGATACACAGTGTATGATTTATAGGTAAAGCACAGCTTCTTTCATTTACAACCCATCTGAACAGACTAATTTACTGGTAATATTTCCACCTTATACAACACGGAATACTATCAATACGATCAGAACTGCCAGTTAAAAAAATTAATAAAACAGTTATTGTGCTTATTCACTTCTCAAAATAAAAAGATTTAGGGCACCGGCACAAACATAAAATTATTTTTCAGTAATCCCTAATTTTAGCTTGGCAATGTGGCGTTTTGAGGCAACTCCTGAGGCTATGCATTAGTTCTTTTTCTGATGGACACCTCATGCTCTGAAGGCTGCAAAGCCCTGCGAAGCTCATTTAATCTGCCACCACCGAGAGGGTGCAAAACACGCCGCGAGTAACCACGACACCCTTTTTCTCTTGTGCTACAACTCGAACCGTCCGAGCACCACGGATTTAGTAGCTGCTCCTTCTAAAAATAACCCCCGAAAGGCCGCTTCCAGCTGGGCTCAGGCTCCCAAAGAGTTGAGCTTAGGGCGATGGAAAGCGAGCGGTGACACTGGGGCGGGGTGGGGTGGCCCCGGCTTTGTGCGGGCGGCACAATGAGCTCCGCCGGGGAGGCCGGGCCGCCGCCATGTTACAGCTCCGCGTCCATGTGCCCGGCACCGGGGGCACCGCAGCCTCTGCCCGCCCGCTCCGCCGGGCACCGGCACCGGCCGCGCTCCGGCCGCCGCACGGAGCGGGGATGTGGGGAGCCGATCCCCGGGATGGCGCGGCTGGGAAAGGCCCCGCCGCGGGGAACACCAGGCGGAAGGAGGGGGAAGGGGAAGGGAGCGGCGCCGCCGCTGCCGAGGGGGCTCCGGGCAGCGGGGGCGAGGAGGTGGCGGCAGCCGCGACCCCTCCGGGCTCCGCTCCGCGGGCCGGGGGGGAAACCGGGCCGGGTTCCAAGGCGACGGGAGGGCGGCCGGGGATGGGGTATAGGAAGACCGCAGGAGGGGAAGGGGACAGGCTGGGGAAGCGGTGCTCGCCCTTCTGGAACCTTCCAGCGGGCGGCCTCTGGGGGCCACGCCGGGAACAACCCGGGAGGGCTCGGCGGAGGGCCCGGCACAAGGGAGAGGAAGGGAAACAGGCCGGGGCCGGCCGGAAGGCGGGTGGACACCCGGGGTGTGCTGGGGGCTCTGAGGGGACGTGGGGATCACCTTCTTCTTCTCCAGGTTGCGCAGCTTCTTATCGATCACCCCCAGGATCTGCTTCATGGCCTCGGTCTGCACCGTGGTGATGTTCACACCCGCCGCCGCCGCCTGCGGGGCCGCCGCCGCCGGGGCAGCCTCGCTGCCCGGTCCCGCTTTGCCGGTGCTGCTGCCGGTGGTGCTGCTCGCCATGGTGCTGTTGGTAGCCGAGGGCATCTCTGTGAAGGAGGGAGGGAGGGAGGGAGAGAGAGAGACAAGAGAGCGGAGAGAGCGGCGGGCGCGTCACGGTGGG
>VZTR01021975.1:91693-112716 GCA_013400775.1 Chaetops frenatus | reverse complement strand
AAAAAGAAAAAGAAAAAGAAAAAGAAAAAGAAAAAGAAAAAGAAAAAGAAAAAGAGTTAGCTTTTAAGTTTGATTCGGTAGGTTTTTCACGTGTCCACAGAGATTCCTGTACATATTTGAAAATTCCCACATCCAAATTAACTCAGGCAAAGGTAGTTTTCATTCGTGTTTTTCAGAGAGGGACTTGGAGCAAGGGTGTGGCGTGATGGGAGTGGGGGGAATGGTTTTAAAATGAGAGTTTAGACTGGACATTGGGAAGGAATTCTTCCCTGTGAGGGTGAGGAGGCTGCCCAGGGATGGTGCGGTTGGAAGTGTCCGAGGCCAGCTTGGAAAGAGCTTGGAGCAGCCTGGGATGGTGGCAGCTGCCCCTGCCCTGGAACTGCGTGGTCTGCCTGATCTGAGCTGTGCTGGAATGACCTGTCAACCCTTTAAAACTTTGATTTTTGTTGCCACAGAGGTCCCTTCCCGGGGCTGGAGCGGGAGCGGGCCCGGAGGCCGCTCGGGGCGCGGCGCTGACCGAAGGCCGGAGCTGGCCAGGCCAGAGCAGGTCACGAGTGGCCTTTCCTTGTCACAGCCATGAGCCGCTCTCCTGTCACATCCAGGGAGAACAAAAGGGGCCATTTGTTGCCGAGCTGCTGCCCAGCTGTGGCTGTGTCTAATCAGAGTTAATTACAGCAAGTGGAGGCTCTGCAATGCTCCGGGCCCCCCCCGAGCTCCCAGTGCTTCATCCCCGTGCCTCCACTGCCAATTTTGGGAGCTGCCTATTATCCAGCACCAAAAGGTAGAGATTGCACAGGATCCCTGGCAAGCAGCACAAAGTATCCCAGCTTAATACTAAAGCAATGACTAATCAGGGCATCCCAGGAGGAAGCTTTGCAGTAGCTCCTGCAAGGGTAATGAGGACAATTTCCATAGCTGTGACACTTTCTGCCAAGCAAAATGCCACAAATCTCGTTTATTCTTATTTATTCTCTCCTGGAGCAGCAGGTAACACAGAGCCAAAAGAAAAGGACTTTTCCTGGGGGAGGGATTGCACCAAACGCTGTGCAGGATGAACGGGCAGGGTTGTTGTTTTATCATGGCAGCCCTAATAGCTAAATTCTATTAATTGCTGAATGCTGTTTTGTTTGGCAAATACAGGAAGCAGTTTACATGGCTACGCAAGTGCTCTGGTTCCCAGTCCTTCTGAAATGGTATTATTGTAACGGGATAATACTGATTAAGGACAGTTCCCTGAGGAAGGAGGGCCTTTTGATGACTGAGTCATTTCCTCTCCCTGCTCGACTCCAGGGTGATAGGGCTGCTCTGCCACAGGCACACACCCTTTGTAGCCAGGGACTTCACACAGGAGGTCTAAAGCACAGCCTCAGCCTTGGCTGGAAATACCCAAGGCCATGAGTCCTAAAGAAAGCACTGAAGCACCAGAAATATGCCAGCAGTCCAAGCAGAAACTACTTTTCCTCCCAAAAAATATTCCACTTGCCAGGCCCTTCTCAAAACCACTGTCTTTGGCTACACCACTCTGCTGGAATAACCTGTCAATCCCTTAAAACTTTGCTTTTTGTTCCCACGGAGCTTTGGCAAATTAATTTGCTAAAAGGCAATTTTAGCACCTCTGCCAACCACGGCAGTGCAGCCTTCTCCTTCTGGACACCACCAGCGACCACCAGGTCAATTAACACAGGTCAGAAATCAGTGATAGCGAAACTGCTCACTCCTAAACTCCAGAAAATTCAGAGTAAGGGCCTAGAGGGAAAAGATTCCCTGTCCTCTCCCAACTGGTGGGCACCAATGCTTCCCAAGCAGGCAGCTTCTGGGGGATCAGATCCTGGTGGGACATGGTAGGCAAGGACAGCCCTTTCAGCCTCTCCTTTCTCTTTGATTTTTGTCACATATTGCCATGGGAGATGCTCGAATGAGCCCAGGCCTGACCATGGCTTAGCAAGAAAATGTTCCTGTTGTCACTTCCGAGCTCAGCCCGGGCTCCTCTCAGCATTTTCCCTTCTGAGGGGCAGTAATTGCTCCCCGATTAGGCAGGAAACTACCAGGGTTATTGCTCTAAAGGAGCCAGTGTTATCAAAAAACAACACATCAGGGCCTGTCCTCACAGGAAGGGAATCATAAGTAATCAGCAGCCCTATAACGCAATTGGCTGCTGCTCCCTCCACGCCGAGCACAGAAAAAAGCAGCATAGCATTTTTTTTTTTTTTTTTTTTTTTTTTTTTTTTTTTTTTTTTTTTTTTTTTTTTTTTTTTTTTTTTTTGGTAGCCAAAGTGTTTTCAAAGAGCCCTGGTTCCTCTTTGCCTCCCTGTTTGGCTTCTCCAAAGGTTGCTGTGTTTCCTCAACAGGACATAAAAAGCCCTTGGTGTGTGCAAGGATGGAGCTGGGGGAGGGGGAAGGGCCTTCCTCCCAAATTCTGGGGTGCCATCCCTTCCCTGAGTGCTCCCCCAGTTTGGGAGCAATGTTAGTCAAGGGGGAAGAATTGCCCTAGAGTAGAAAAATGATGAAGACGCCCTTCCTGCTCTTTATTCCCATCCCGGTTGCCTCCCTTGGAAATTCTTTCTGAAAATAGGTGTTCCCCAGCACGTGTGAATACACACAGGAGCAGTGGTGGGTGTAACGTTGGTTCTCTTATACAACTCCTCACCATAATGGCCTTTTAACCCTGTCCAAAGTGGCAGGATGAATTAATTTCATCCATCAGGAGCTGCATCAATATCATTTCACTGAGCAGGGCCTCCATCCATCCATCCAGGAACACACCCAGAGTGTGCACAGCAGTTACACCTGGCTTACAGAGCTCAGCATGTGCTACAAAATGAAACAGGAACGTTGAGTTTGGTTAATAGTACAGAATCCAACTGGAGGAGATGGCCAGAGAGCAGAGGGAAGGCAGGTGAGAAAGGATTTCTCATATTGCTGGAACACTGGTGGAGATTTCATGGTCCCACCCTGGTCAGGTGGGTCAGGGGACGTGGGGTGGTGGGGAAGGAGAAGCTGTGAAATCTGCAAAAACAAATTCTCCTGGAGGAGCATTTTAAAAGCTCTTCCTGCTCAGCTGAGTCTGCCCTCAGCACAGAGCTTCTGACAATCCCTGATGGATGAGGAAAGGAAGGAATAAAACAGAAAACAAAAAATTCTGTCAATAGACCGTTTTGGAATGCTTCAGTATTTTGCTGTTTGGTGAGTTTAACCATGGGTAACAAAAAGGAAAATTCATGAACCTTGAGCTGTCAGAGAAGAGGCTGGAAAATCAGTTGGTATCAGCAAGAAAGGTCCCAACGTTTTATGCTTATCATGTGTCCCCAGAAATAGAAATATTTGTCCTTTGGTCTCTGCTTTTCCTGTCTGTTTTCCCCCCTCTATTAAACATGGGAGTCCTCACTGCTTAATTGAGCCCCTGGATGAGTTGGGGTCTGGACACAGAGGGATGTGATCACATCCCCCAGTCCCACACCCCCCCCACAACCTCCCAGCCTCCCTGGCAGGAGCTGGGCTGCTCAGAGCTCCTCACAGATGAAAGTCTGAAGAGCCCAAGCAGGAACATCTGCTTTGCCAGGAGTCACGATTTCCCCATCTGGTCTGATCCAGGGGTCATGGTCCTTCAGACCTCAGCAGAAAGCTTTTACCTCAAGGGATACTTGGAGTGCTGAGCTGCTTTTACATCTCAGCTGCTCTCCCCAAAACGACTTTTGTCAGTTTGGTTGTTTGTTTTAGTGGTGATGTTTTTAAACTGAAGCCTGTGTGCCCAGAAGGCACATAAAATAAGAGGCTTTTAAAAGCCAGAGGATAAATAAAACACAACCTTGAATAAACAACAGGCTTTTGTCCTAATTTCCTCCCATTCCTTAATGGATGCTGATAAACTATCTGAATTTCTCAGTGTATTAATGCCACAATGACAGCAAGACCAAACCCACAACCTCACAATAGCAATGATTTGACCAAATTGTTGCCTTTGAGACAAGCAATTGTTTCATTCCAAGTGGGCTGTGGGATATCATGGCCTTACCAGGCTGCTCCTTTCTCCACCCCAGCACAGACTCTTTCAGTGGGAGGCATTTATCAAAGCAAATCCACTCAGGCCTAACACATTTCATGGAAAAAAAAAATCTTGTTTGATCAGGTAAGACCACGCACATCAATGTTTCATTACTGATTTTATGCTCACCACTCTGACAAAGTGAAACTGTTTAATTTCACCCTGATCATCCCGTGCCTGTAAAAGTGCCACCACAGCTCCAGTGGTGCCTGGTGTCCTTCACAGTGATTCCCACCAGGAATCCCCTGACTTTTTTGTTCCTGGCCATGTTGTTAATTCCTCCCTTCGCTCAGGTTTGTGTGTTTATGGGCATTTCCCTGCCAGGGTGGTGAGGCAGTGGCACAGATTTCCCTGAGAGGTTGTGGATGCCCCATCCCTGCAGACCCTCAAGGCCAGGTTGGGTGGGACTCTGAGCAGCCTGGGCTGATTGAAGATGCCCTTGCTCATTTCAGGGAGTTGGGCAAGATGAGCTTTCAGGTCCTTTCCAACCCAAACCACTCCAGGATTACAGATCCATGACTTTTGTTGGAGCACAAGAACTTCTGCCCTGTAAATAACAAGGAGCCTTTTTATCCCTTCGGCCCAGTGGGGATCAAGAGCCTGAGCCCAGGATTTCTGCTCCCAGCAGCTTCCATCCACCCCCCTTAAAAACTGCTCCCGACTTTGCACCAAGGGCAAGTCAAAACAGCCTGAACACCCACCCAGGGCTTTGTTTGGAGAACATTCCCAGGGCACGTCACACCCAACCCATTTTTCCTCCTGCAGGTCTGGGAACAAAGCGGGCGATGCTCGGTAAGGTTAAACACACACAGGCCCCAAGCAGGGCCAGAACCAGGCAGCAAAGCAAAAACAAAAGTTGCAAGCAAAAAACCAAAAGTTACAAGCGAAAACAAAAGTTATGATCAAAACAAATTTGCAGCAAAACACAACTTCGGGCATGTCTAGACACAGCGCTGGTTTGGCAAGTGTGTGCACTTTATTGCTTGGCGAGAGAAATTGTATCGCCCTCTGTTTCAATCCATTCCCTTCTGGTTTTTTATCTTGGGGCATGGGTAATTTTTGCTGAAGGGTGGTGGTAATTTTCACAACCAGATTTAATTTTGCTCCAGAAGCCAGCCTAACATGAAAACGGGCCAATTCATAAAAATGCACTGAAATATTTACATAAAATGACCTCACCTCCAGGAATGAAAGCTGAGGATTCAAATGGAAAGCACAAGGATTTGTTACGAGGGGAACAGATGGGCATCATCCTAAAGAGCAGGAATATTTGTCCATCCACTGGTTTTTTTTTCCTAAAGGATTTTTTTTCTCATGCAGCAAGAAGAGAAGCCAGGCCTTACATCATCAGAAACAATCTCTGGGCATCCACGTGAGAATCAAGCAGGGCATGGCTTGAAGTATTAAAAAGAAGGGGGGGGGGGGTTTCTTCAACTCTGATTTTAGAGAGAAAAAGGGCTGAAAAAAGAGATTTTTAATTTATAATTAATAGGCATTCCAATCTCCAAGGCAAATTAAAGTTCTCCTATGCTCAGGATTATCCCAAACCCAAAAGAAATGAAAGCTGAGCATTCCCCTTCCAGTCACAAGCCCTTTCTCTTTGATCCCTAAAAGCATCCTGGACATCACAGCGTGCCCTCAGTCCATCCTTGGGAGCTGACAGCCTGGCACAGGAGCAGGGCTGTGAGCACCAGGCCTGCCTGTGTTATGATGAATTCTCTGTTTTAATGATTTGGAGAAAAATATTGTTCCTGAGCTACATAAACAATTTTAATTGGCTCGGGCGCCCAAAATGTGCTTTTTTTTTGTTTGGCTGCCAAGGTTGCTTTCTCGCTTGCTAATTATGTTTCGCTTTAGCTTTCAGCAAAAACAGGAAATAAAGCATCCATTACTCGAATGACAACTTTTCAACAAGCCAACATTTCAACATCCATTGTGTAATTTCCGACCCGGAGCCAGCTAGGAGCTAAGTGCCTTTAGAGCCATAGATCCCCTCTCACAGGGGCCTTTTGGGCCCCTCGTGCTCCTAAATAATGTTTGTGTGTCTCAAACAGGCCAGACACGATTGCTGCTGCTACCCAGTGCCCAGAGAATCCCCTTTCCTACCACAAGATTTCAAGGATCCTGGAGAAGATCGTATTTTTTTCCAAGGTCGTGGGGTGATGGGAGAAGGGGGAATGGTTTTAAACTGAGAGAGGGTGAGTTTAGATATGAGGAAGGAATTCTTCCCTGTGAGGGTGGTGAGGGCCTGGCACTGGGTGCCCAGGGAAGCTGTGGTTTCCCCATCCCTGGAAGTGTCCAAGGCCAGGTTGGACAGGGATTGGAGCACCCTGGGATAAGTGAGAGGTGTCCCAAGGCAGGGAGGTTGGAATGAGATGGTGGGAGGTGTCCCAAGGCAGGGAGGCTGGAATGAGATGGTGGGAGGTGTCCCATGGCAGGGAGGCTGGAATGAGATGGTCTTTAAGGTCCTGGTCTTTAAGGTCCCTCCCAACCTCAACCATTCCGTTGTTCTGGGATTCCAGGCCAAAGGATCCCTGCATGTCTGGAAATCAAACTGCAGAGGTTTTAGGAAAAGATCAAATGGTGGTTTCTCCTCCCTCAGGTGGAATCATGGTGGTCCCAAGCCACAGCAGCACAGAGGAGGGCTGGACTGATGAGTGTGTGTGTGTTTTCCTTTCACATCTCTGCTTCTTTAGGGCTGATATTGATTCTAAACTCTAATTTGTTGGGATTTTTTATCAAGTCTTATGAGCTGGGCCTTTTTTCCCCCCTCCTGAGATGCCCTGCCTTTTGTAGTTTCAAAACACACTTTCCAAAGCACGCAGAATGGATGCTCTGTGCCATTTCCCAGCTCAGCTGTGGAGGAGGAGCTCTTCTCCCTCCTGTTCAGCCAACTGAGCTGGTCCTGGCAAAGCAAGCAATAGGTACCTACCACATGGTGGGGGTGAGTGAGGATGCCCTTTAAATTACCTATAAAACCCTTTGATTCAAACTGCTGATGTTGCCATAGGCAATTTGCTAAGCTTATTGATCATCTTCTGTTTAAATTAAAGTTTGATGTCCTGGAACAGGCTATTCAGCACTGAGAGCTAATGGGATGGGATGAGATACAGGGAAGCCAGAGAAACCTGCACGTGGGGGAAATGGATTGTGCTCAAAAAGATAAAAAGAAAAAGAGGGTTATGTGCTGAATAGGTTTCCATGGGTCAGTTGGCAATAAATATTGTGGTTGTAAAAGAGCCCAGTGTGGATGTTGGAGGTGGAGGTTTGTCTGTGTAATTAAAGGGAAATGGGCAGCTTGTTAGAAAACTAAAAATTTCAGGGAAGGGAAGTGAAAAAAACCCGAGTGTTATGATTTATTATAGATGTGTGCTTAGTGATATCTGCAGGAAATTCCAGCTGCCCCAAGTTTTTTTGGTAAGTTGGGTGAGATTTGAGCCAGTGCAGGCAAGAGGTGATTGAGGTAAACATTGGCCAAGGCAAGTCAGGAGAGGTTGTCCCTGGCAGATGTGTGTCTGTCTCTGCATCTGCCAATCAATCATGCAATCATTCATATTCACACAAAATAAAGCTTTGGATTGAAGAAAAATCAGGCTTTCATAAAGAATGAAAGATTCCTTGCCCTACCCTGCAAGACTGAGGACTTTTTCCACCCCCCTGTGAAAATCAAGGTCCATTTCCTGGTTTTAGACTAGTTTTCAAGTTTTTCAATATTTTCATTCCACACCACAACATTTGTCCTGAAGTTAATGGAACATAATGCAGTTGCTGAAGGAATATCAAGATAAGTTCTATGGCTGAGTTACCAGAGGAGAGAACTGAGAGAACAACTCAATTTTTCCAGCCTAGGCACTCAATTTTGCCCACACTGGCTTAGGGAGTAATTTAATAACCCTCCCAATCTATTAAAGCTGGAATAGTATTGGTAAATAATGGTCCTGTCAGATGGTCACCAGCAACCTGAGCAACCCAGGCTATGGAAGGTGTCCCTGACCACAGCAGAGGGTTGGGATGAGATGGACTTGAAGGTCCTTTCCAACCCAAACCATTCCAGGATTCTCTGAACATCTCGAGATAAGCTCACTGCTGCTGCTGGTTTTGGCAGGAAACCACCAGAGGTTCTCCTTTATCTCCAATATTGCTGTAAATCTGTAAACCCATGAATCCCTTAAAAAAGGAAAGGCTTGAAAGGTATGGATTTACTTGTGAGATGTCCAAACACCCAGAATTTTTAGTTTCTGAGCCCACCCACAGCTTCTCTGGGCAAGCTGTGCCAGGGTGTCACCGCCCTCACAGGGAAGGATTTCTGCCCAATATCCCACCCACCCCTGTCCTCTGTCAATGTGAAGCCTTGTCCTGTCCCCCCTGGCCTTTGTCCAAAGTCCAGCTCTCCTGGAGCCCCTGTAGGCTCCCAGGGCTCCCCAGAGCCTCCCCTTCTCCAGGCTGAGCCCTGAAGCCTCCAGAGCTGCCGTGGTGGCCGGGAGGAGCTATCACAGGAAGCCATCTGTGCTCAGACAGCTCTGCAGGAAACCCAGCCAGCCCAGCACCCATCTTTTATTATTATTATTTCCCTCCCTGGCAGTTTTTTTCTCCTTGACTTTCCCCAAACGACAGGGGGGAGGAAGTGAGTTGTCAATTGAGCCTCATCTCTTGTTCCCAGCCGTGGAAAAGTGCTTTAGTTAAGAGGCAGTGCCAATTTATTGGGCACTTATTTCCTGCAGGCACAGCTAACAGGAGATCTATTGGAAATAGGAGTAGTTAGAAAGCTACAGTAGGTGCTTTTAGAATCATAAAATCACAGAATCAGCTCGGCTGGAAAAGATCTTTAGGATCAGCAAGTCCAACCAACCAAATTCTCCTGAGAAGGGTGATTTTTGTCTGGCCTGGAATTCATGGTCATTGTTTTGGTGAGTTCTCAAAACCACAGAAAGTTGTGAAACAGGAAAAGAAAACCCTATCAGTTAGTGGACAAAGCCTGACAAAAACTTTCAACAGGTCAGAGAAAAGCAGCAGTGCAGAATGTACCTGTAGGATCTCAGTGGACACTCCTCTCTGGAAGAGAAGCCAATCCCACCTTTCAAATTAAAGTTATACTTTTTCCACGGCTAAATAATGACTTAAGTAGCCATTAATTCTGCAAGAATGGCCATTCATTCTAAAAGAGCCACAGGGTGGTGGGAAGAAAACACGGAAAATGTTGCTGAGATTGCAAACCATCCTATTGTTCATATTGTCAATGCAATATTATGGCACTAATCCCACCTGGAAAAATATTTTTCCTCTGCTCAGGCCACTGGTTATGCAATTATTACATCTTCTATTATGTAAAACAACAAAAATATCCTTAGAATATTCTCTGAACAACTGATAAAAATCTTCAATTGAAACTGCAAATCCATCAAACAAATCTAAAATCTAAAAAAAAAAAAAAAAAAATAAAAACCCTAAGCAAGGTTTATCAGTTCAGTGTAGATAATGTTGTTCTAAGAGTCTGGTGATTCTACTTGTGCTATCTAAAAAAAAAAAAAATTTAATTCTGCCTTTCCCCAAACATAAGCTTAGAGTAAGCTTAAAGCAGGTCATTTCTGCCCTACTCTACTGTGGGAAACACCACTGGATTTTGTTTCACCCGAGGAAGGCAGCGAGAGGCTCCTTGAGAAGATGCTCCAGAACAGGGCAGGGCTGGAGTTCCCATTCCTGGAGGGATTTAAAAGCCCTGTGAATGTGGCACTTGGGGCCACGGTTTAGTGGTGGCCTTGGCAGTGCTGGTGGAACAGTCTTAAAGGGTTTTTCCAGCCTAAATTATTCCAAGATTTAAGCTGTGCCTGCCCAGTCAGGATTGTGCTGGGGTGGTGTAACAGCACAGGCAAATATTCCCCATTTAGGTCTGTCCCAAGCTCCCCACTCAGCAGGCAGTAAGGGAAATAGGAAATCAGCCCTCGGGAAGGCAGAGGAGACATCTCAGAGCCCGAAGGAGAAGCTCCCAAAGCAGAAATGCCTCCAGCCACGAGGGCTGCTGGGGACTGCCCTGCCCTGCAGCTGCAGCGTTACCCGGCTGCAGGGGCAGGGTGGCGGCAGGAATTGTGCAAGAAGCTCAATCGGCGCTGAAATGAGGAAGGAAATAATGTGTTAAATGATTTAATTCTCTGAGCTCACTTTGTTCCTTACAGATAGACCCAGAATCGGGGCTGATTACAGTGCCTTGTTTTGATTAACGGAGGGAGATCTGAGACTGAGACATTTCTATCAGTTTCAAAGAGTTCCCACATCTTGTATTTCATTTTCACAGTGGGGTCAGGAATTCAAAGAACATTTATCTTTCATTCTTTATGGCTAAAAAATTATTTCCAACGATGCCAGTTTAATGCTAGTCAACCCCACTGACCTTATTATACTTCAGTGGAATTACTCCAGATTTACACCAGTGGAAGTAGGTGGACTTTATCTGAAAATAAATTTATGGGCTTTGAGTACTCTGTATATGCTTGTTCCACTTCTTGGGGAGCTTGGTGGGATTTCAGGATGATCAATTATTTTAGTGGTGTTTCAGCTCTACATATTCCACCAGTCCAGGTGATGCAGCCAGAATTTGGAAGTTAATGGGCCAAGTGCAGCCTCAGATTGCAGCCTGGGATGCTGTTGAGACCAGGTCCCCCACCAAACCATCACTCCTGCTGCCAGCCCCTGACAAATCCCAGCTCCTCTGTGCTGCTGCAGGAGATTAAAGCAACATTTCTTTTGTCCTGCCCAGTAATCTTTATGTTGGGTGGTAAAGTTAATGTAGGGGATTGTCACTCAAGCCATTTCCCACCAAAGAGCCCAGAGCAGCTCCGAGCCCGCAGTCTGGAGGTGAGAGCATCACCCACCCATCCCTCGGCCTCAGAGGGTGTGTGGAGCCGCTAAATGAATCATTAACAAGAACGGAGAATTCCCGAACTGTTGTAAGAACTGGGAACACCTCCACCCCCACGAGCTCCCAGCACCGGCAACCCTCTCTGGGCTCGGGGGGAGAAATGTGTTTTAAACAGCTCAGCTCTTCAGTGCGTGTGCTCCTGCTCCCAAGGAAGGGAGACAGAGCCCATGAGCTGTTCCACAGGCACATCCAGGGGCGGGGGGAATTCGCTTCTGGCCAGCACACGGGGTAACACAAAGCGCAGCCTCCTTTCATCTTCGGCAGCAGCATAGCGGTGTCCAGGCTTGTCAGAAGCTGCGGGAGGAGTGATGGCCGTGCTGCTGACAGCCTTCTAATTGGGTAGTAGAGAGCAGCTCTAAAGGATGTGTTTGTGCCAACAAGTGTGGCTTGACATGCAGAGAGCTCGGCCGAGGAGCCGAGGATGCGCCGCGGGCGGGGCCGGGCTCTCGCAGCCAGCGGAGCTGAGCTTGGCTGTGCTGCCGGAGAGCTCCGGCAGGGAACAAACACAAACACAAACACAAACGCAAACACGCTGCTCCAGTGCCATCAGGAGCGCCTGGCCCGGCTGTGCTGCCAAAAGCAGCCGCCTGTGCCCTTGAGCTCCAGAGGATGCTCTGGCTTGGGAGGGACATTCGAGACCAGCTCGTTCCGCCCCCTGGCACACCCCGGGAGATGGGGAGAGGCACAAGCACTGGAAACCATTTGCCCACCGTGGGTTTGGCCACTGGTCCTGATTCTCTTGCTCCGTAGCCCACAGCCACCAGTGCTCCCAGTGCTGCCTGTGGCACTGCTGGGCTCCAGCTGCCAGGACCTCCCGTGCCAGCCCCTGCCGAGGCTGCTGTGGGCTGGGCAGAGAGAGGAGAGAGTTTTTGCTTGGAGTAAAGTTATTTCACAGAATGGCCAGGTTGGAAGAGACCTTCAAGATCATTGAGTCCAACCCAACCCTGGCACCAAGTGCCACATCCAGTCTTGTCTCAAACACACCCAGAGATGGTGACTCCACCACCTCCCCAGGCAAACCATTCCAATACTTTATCCCCCTTGCTGTGAAACACTTTTTCTCGATACCCAGCCTGGATTTCCCTTGGTGCAGCTCAAGGCTGTGTGCTCTGGTTCTGTCAGTGCTGCCTGGAGAAAGAGCCCAACCCCACCTGAGCACAGGCACCTTTCAGGGAGTTGTGGACAGTGACAAGGGCACCTCTGAGTCTCCTTTTCTCCAGGCTGAGCACCCCCAGCTCCCTCAGTGGTTCCTCACAGGCTTTGTGCTCCCAGCCCCTCTCCAGCCTCGCTGCCTCCTCTGGGCTCTCTCAAGAGTCTCAATGTCCTTCCTGAACTGAGGGACCCAGAACTGGACCCAGTATTTATTGCATGGCCCCATCAGTCTCGAGGGTGAGAAGTTACAGTCTGTGCCATTATGTTAAAAGCCTTCAGTATCCCAAGTAGAAACAGGAGCAAAAGCAGCAGAAGAAGGAGAATGCAGCATCCTCAAGCAGCATCTTCTAACAGCACCTAACAGCATCCCCAATGCAATCCATGATATTCATTAATGATCCAATCAGCTACAAACATGATTCTGTTACAATTCCTTTGCACCCATCCTGGCTTAAAACAGATGTGCAACAGCAGCATCACTTCTTACACAAAATCTGCACAAAGCGGTTTATTGTGTTCCATCTTTCTATCTAACAACACTGTGCTATGTTTATATTATGTCTAGAGTGTAGTTAATGTTGTAAAAAGGTTAAACTGGGCTTTAGGGTTTTTCCACCGGCTAACACAGCTTCTTATGTGCTTAAGGCACTTTAAGGCATATTTCTTTTTGCTGAAAACTAAATCTACATTCTTGTTTCATGTTGGTGTGGCTTTCTGTATCTCAGTTTCTCCAAAGGTCCCAAAAAAGCCCTTGCATTCTTCTCTTGCCTCCAAGCCTGTGTGCACAGAGTCCAGAGGAATTTCTATTCCATTTCCATCAAGCCCCTGCTCCTCCAAATCCACAGCAAAGCAGCACCAGAGCTGACAGAAAGGCTGAAAAACACAGGTGGCTGTGTAACACTGCCTTCACTTCAATATTAATGAGGGGTGCTGAATAATTCCACCTCGAGACGTGGCTGCCAGGCTGGCTGATAGGGAGTGTGTGATAGGAGCTGCTGCACCTACCTGTCACTGTGCTTAGGTGACTCTACAGCTCTGTCAGAGGGGGATTGGAACCACAAATTAACCTGAGAGAGCTCAGCCCCTGCGGTTTTTGGAATTGAATGCCTGCTCTAAATATAAATAAAGGCTGATGGACTCACTGCCTGAAATATCTGGGGGGGTGGGGAGCTGTAGCACAGGCAGGGTGAGAGGTACCTGGCCTCAGGTGCAGGCTCTGGTGGGGCAGAAAATGCAGGGAAGCACATCCAGGCCTCCCAGGGCTTTGTTGTTGTTCCTCATGACCAGGAAGAGAAGCTGAAACTTCTGGGTGGTGACATCAGTCAAAAGGTCCCCAAAAGGGCTAAGAAACAAGAAAGGAGAGCTCCAGGGAAGGGTGCACTCCAAAGTGGACATTTTTTCCTTCTTTTGGGCTTCTTTCCACCTCAGAGTTGCCCAGTGGCACCAGGTTCTGTGCCATGAGAGAAGAAAATTCAGCAGCTGGTGGATGGTGGTGGCCAGATGGGGTGGGAGAGGACGGGATGCTCTGCCAGCAAACAGCTCAGCATCCCAGCTCTCCTGCTCTGGCACACGCCTGTCCTCCCTGTGCTGCCAGAGAGGGGACATGGCACTGCTGGCAGCTGTGGAGCTGCTCCAGGGGCCAGCCAGGGCCTCCAGAGCTGACTGGTGCAGAGAGAGAAGGCAGGAGGTGAGGATTGCAGCAGGAGGACTTCAGAGTGACTGTGTATTTTATAAATGTGTCAGGGTTGATGAATACTCCAACTGATGCCTGATCAGTGTGAGCTGGAGCAGAGGGCAGACAGAATGAGAGGAATAAAGCAGGGATTTATTTATTGCAAGGCCTCCCAAGGCCCCACCCTGGCAATGGCAGAGCCCGGCTGCAGCCCCTGCCAGGATGGGCCTCAGGATGGACACAGAAAAGGGGCTTTGCCCATGGGGTTCCACACTTTGATCAGTTCTGCTCCATTTGCAGATTGAGGGGAACTGTCCAATTAATCACTTGCAATGATGAAGTTCCATCCTCCTTGCTTGGCCTCCTCTTTTTCACGTTTTTTGTGCTTTGGGGCTGAGGTTGGGAAGGATTGTCCCTGAATCCTGGGCTGGAGAGAATTGTTGTGTCTGACTGCCCTGTGAGGAGAGCTCAGTAACACTGAATATGGAGCTGAGAGCTGCACACTAAAGCAGAACAGAAAAAGAAGAAAAAAACTTAAAACTGAAGGCACCACAACAAGCAGGATTTTGATAGGGTCACTGTGAAGAGCTGCAGTAGCAGCATGGAGAGACCTCAGTTGTGCTGGAATCAATGCTCTTTTCTCCCTGAAAGGACACTTCTCCACAGACCTGTGTGTGTGTGGAGGGAGCCAGACAACTCATTCCCGTGGCATCCAGAGGCAGATAATAATTCCCTCAGTGGTGGAGTGCAGCATGTTCCACTAACATCTGCAGTAACTGGAAATTTACCCATCCAATTTTCTCCTCTCCCCCAGCTACAAAGGGAGACCACTCCAATTATTTTTCAGACAGAATTAAGGCTGATGTTTACCATTATCTCCCTGGTAACCCTCTCCTCATGACTACATTATGCAACATAATTGTAAAGCCACCTCAGCTCACTGGGGTTGTTATTAAATGCACTCTGCTGCTTTTTTTTTTTTTGTTTTGTTTGTTTGTTGGTTTTTTCCCCCAAGGTCAAGGATAGTAATTAGGTGGCTGGTATGCTTGGGACAGAGCCTTGTTAGGTAGGAAAAAAATGAGAAGGAATTTAAAGGATGCATCAGGCATTCCCAAGCAATGAAATTTCATCAGCAGAAGGTAGGCCAGAGAAGGAAGGGGAATTAGGGGATGAGAGGTGGTCCAGCACACAGGGCTGGGGATGAAACTTGGACAGACTCAGGGCTTGAAACGTGTCAGATGAATTTCCACAGGGAATGTGGGAAATCAAGTGCTGATATTGCAAGCTGGGCTGGAGCTTCTGGAGCACAGAGGTGAAGGTGGCTCCTCTGCCCTGCAGCTTTAATTGGAGCTGGTGGAACAATACTGAATCGAGCTGTTTGTTTTCTTTCTGGCTGGTTTTTCTCCAAAGGTCCACTGGTGCTTGCACGTGAAGTGTCAGCACCTTACTGTGCGTGGCAGGGGGGTTGGAATGAGATTGGTCCTTCAAGGCCCCTTCCAAGCCAAACCACTCCATGATTCTGGGATTCTACAGCCCCCAGGCCAGGTTTTCCCAGGGATTTGCCTGTGCCATGGGCTGGGGCAGCCACTCAGCAGCAGTTCTCTCTGTTTCCCTGCTCCATGTGAAGCAGGTGACACCAGACTTCCTCGTTAGATCCACCTCCTAATACACCTAATTAGGGGATATCGCTTCATTGCACGTTGAAGGAATTAAAAGCAGAAATAACAACGTTCCATGGGGAGTGAGAGGACTGATGGGTTCCTGGAATGATGTCAGGTTTCCTGGTAATATTGCTGGTTAGTGCCAAGGTTGTTGAATCTACCTGGTGACTCTCCCAGGTGATCACATGAAGGAGTATTTTGACTAGAGCCTGTAATCTGGAAAAGCTGCTTTTGTTGGGAAAAAGCCTGGAAAGGAGCACAAGATGAAGACCTGCAAGCCTGCAAGTGTCTCTGTGTTCACAGATGCATAATTATATCCATACTGCACAGAAATGTGTAAAGAAATCCCCAAACATAAATATATAAACAAAAATACATATCTGTGTCTGTATATACCCACAGGAGAGCCTGAGCTAACAGTCTCTGGTTGTCTATGACTGCCTCTGAAATTTTCCCTGAGGGAATTGCATTCCCAAACCACTGTTTATTTCCTAAACTGGAAGTATTTGTGGGTCCAGCTCAAAGCCCATTTTGGTGCAGGTGGGTCTCTCTCTCTTGACATGAATGGGTTGGGATGAGATGTTTAATGCCAAAGTCAAAATCTGCCCAGTGCCCTACTGGGGTCACTCCCATGCACCAGCATAGGAGAGAGTATTTACCATGGAAAAAGAGGGAATTACTTGAAAGGACTGTGCTGTGGAGCTGCCTTATGAAAACCATGACAGAGTAATTGGATCTGGCTTGCGTGCAAGGCAGCAAGAGAAATCAATAAAAGAAGAGGGAGGAAATGGGGAGGGGGAACCTTTCACTTTTTTGCAGTGAAATATCCCTTCATCTGACTGCCTGTAACTTACTTTTCATCATCCCTGATGTGATCTGCAGTTGAAGATTTCTCTGGGCTGTAACCACAGTTGCTGGGCTGAGTGGTTTGGTTTTTTGTTTTGTTTTGTTTTGTTTTGTTTTGTTTTTTTTCCCCCTCATCTTTGTCACTTGTGGGAGAAAATAAGACAAAACAAAACAAAACTTTGTAACTGCCCAGACCTCTTTATGCACCAGGATCCTTATCTAACGTCTGGACCTCACAGTCCCAGGGCAAACCTCACCCTGAGTGTGGTTTTTATTGTTCTGGTTTGTTTTCTTCCAGTTCAAAGGAAGGGTTAAGCCCCAAAAAGAGAAGTGTGTCCTTGGTCAGGAGTCTGTAAGTTCTCTGAGTCACACTTCACCAAAAGCCTCCAAAGTGTGTTTAAGTCAGTGCATGGGGTCACCACTCAGTGACAACTCCTTATCCCCTCTAACCCCTCTGTCCTCGGGGAGGTTAGAAAATGTGCTAATTAGGAGAATGATGAGGAGGGTTTAATATGAAAAAAAACAAAAAAAACCCAACGAAATCAAAACAGCACTTTTTGGAGAGGACACGGACCAGACCAGAACTTACTGGCTGATACAACATTTCCAGGTTCATGAAAAGGGAATAAATAGAATTTTGGGTTTTTTGTCTTTGAGTTATGTGGTGCCCTTCATGCCATTAATATGACACTGTGGTGATATGAGTAACTATTGATACAGCATGGATTCTCCAGTGGCAGCAGCTGGTTTTTCTAGAATCACAGACTCACAGTGGTGAGTTGGTTTGGCTTGGAAGGGACCAGTAGAGACCCTGCAGTTCAAACCCTCAAGTTGCTCCTCAGATATTCTGTGTTCTTTAAGAGAGACCAAGGTCCTTGCTCTGTGGTGTCGAATTTGTGTTCAAAAAACCCAAACCAACCCAAAATTTCCATTCAGAGCCTCATCCCAAAGGCTGCCTCAGTCCAGTGTGTGGTGGGAGAGAGGAGGATCCTTGCAAACAGGTGGATCAGAGTGGAGCAGTGATTTTTATCACCAAATGGTGGCTCAGCAGCAGGAGACAGCCCAAATTACAGAAACCCTGATTCCTTTATGCCACCTTTCATATTGATTGTTCACCTTTAGTCATGGTCCTGACTTTTCTCTCCCTCAGAAAGCATGAACAGAAAATCTAGGCCACCGTCACCGAGATTTAATTCTTCCATCTATGCAGAGACTTCAATCTTCATAAACTGCATTTTTAGGCAACCAGCATTACTGGCTATTGAGGGCAGCAAAGTTAATCTTACTGAACACAGACTTCTGTAAATGAGGGTGACCTGAAATAGCTCAATAGTGTCCATAAGCTACAGTGGGGATAAAGCTGGGATATACCAAGGGAATAAAGGTAGGAACAACCTGAGGCTGAGTGGGGATGATGACAGTGTGGCCTCCCAAAACCAAGCTGAAAATACTCCCTGAGTGTTTCTTTGGGAACAGACACATTGAGCTATTTCTTTAGATTACACCACTCATAGAAATGATGCAGCTTTACATTAAATTCTTATTGAGAAACATCTAGAAAAGTCCAGCTGACTTACTCATGGCACATTATTCCAAGCCCTGAATGCTAAATGCAGTCTCTAACAGCAGATTTGACCTCAGCCATGCTCCAATAATTAGTCTATAGCGTGATCTTTATTAATAAAAGTTAATTGAACTCAAAACTCATCCCTCAGGATTTTCAATCAATGAACACACACACACACACAAAAAAAAAAAAAAAAAGAGCACTGGAAAACCCAGCTTCACAGAGAAAGAAACAATGGAAAGAAAAGCCCTGACTAAAAATAGTGCTGGTCTTTTTGTGCCTGGGCAGGAAATGTCGGCACCACCAATTCCAGGGCTGAATAATTCTTTGTCTTTGGGAACATTATTCAGTGGGAGGCAAAAGTAAATCAACAGCCAATTCTGCTGAGGAAAGTAAACATTTGCAGATGGGAAAATTGAGGCAAGGAGGTACTAAGGGACTTGCTCAAGGTGAGGAAGAAGAAGTTCTTAATTACTGGTCATCTGTTCTGGTGGGACAGAAAGTCCTCAGCTGGAAAGGCCAAATTTCACTGTCCAGAGCAAGAGATTATTACTTGTAAACCCAATAAATGAAAATGGAATTGCCCCAAAAAAGGTGTGTGGCTTTGTTCCTCAGAGGCATCTGAAGATGCAGCTCTTGGTCAGCATTCTGAGGACCTTCTTGCTGAGCTTTTCACTGCAAACCCAGCTTTTCCCCCACTTTCCTTTGCTCACAACTTTGCCTGGCATCTCTCCTTCACAGGACCGAGAGAAAACAAGAAATAATCTCACAGTTTTAATTACAATTACTTTAGATGAGGAGACAGATGGTGCTTGCAGGCCCATGGAGTGATCCCAGCACTATCACGAGTTCTGTGCTTAAAGATCTGACTTCATCTGGGGAAGTTTGTTCTGGATCTGACAGAAAAAAAAATGAAACACATACAAATTGTCCTCTTCAGCTGCTACACTGCACAGTGCTCCACTGATTTTATGCAGAAAAGCTTTCTGCAGGGGAAGGGATTGATCTGGCAATGCAGAGAATGTTCCTGGTCTGTCCGTCAGTGGAAGTGCTCAAATGTGAATATGAGAAATATCTCATTATCTGCCAGACCTGAGGTGGTCTGAGCAAAACAAGGAATTGCAAAACCTTAAAAATTGTTTTTTTCCAGTAATGGCTGGCCACTGCATATTGTAAGCCTTCATTTTGATGTTGTTTTTCTAAGGAATCAAGTAATTCCTTATGTGCCAATGTTGATGCTTTTGTCCCTCAGCAAAACTTTTGAACTCTTTTAGATACACAAAGGCACAGAGGTCTTAAATATATTAATTTCCTGTGAATTTTGGGAAAATAAATAGAAGGGGTGCAGCAGGCCAGTGTGCCTGCAGTGTGTGCACAACATCTGAGAGCAGAACATTTACTGGCATTGTAGAGTTCCTCCCATTATTCCATCAGGAGTTTATTGGAATATGAGCACCCCAATCATCAGGGAAAATTCACCTTTTATATTTTAAAAGTTTATATTTTGTTAAACCCCGAGACACAGGAGAAACCAAGCTCATAGAAATGTCTTGGGTTTTTTTAAACACATTTGATGTCCTTCTGTGTGTTTTTGAGACAGCTTTAATTCAATTTCTGATTCTTTTCTTAACCAAGTGAAGTTCCTGGCAGAGTTGGGTTGTGGTGGTGTTTTTTTTTTTTTTTTTTTTTTTTTTTTTTTTTTTTTTTTGTGCAGTCTTGCAATAGTTTAGCTATTCAGTCTTCTGGCAAGATTTACATTTATTTTACTTTTCTGATCGCAGGATAAACACACCAGAAATTAAATAGCCATCATATAATTCAGTCCTGTCTGCAAAAACCCAACAAAAGAGCCTTTTCCTTCAACAGAAATGAGAGTGACTGTCCTGCTGTAATAGCTCAAAATACATTGGAGATAATGTGTTTAAAGAATAAGAAAGATGTGTTCTAATGACCAGTGATGGCTCTAAAGTATTCCAAGAGCTTGGTTCAAAGCCCCTTGAAAGGAATAACAGTCCTTCTGCTGACATTACTAATCTTGGGATCGGGCTCATTAATGTATTGCAGATATTATATCCCCAGCTGCCAAAAAGCTGAGAAAAAAAGGAGAATGTAGTCATAAAAATAGACATCAAATACATTTCTCTTCTGGGAATTAATATAGAGGCGAAATATTGCTACTACTACTCTCCGGGGCTTTATTGCAGCTATTTCTTCACTGTTTTAAAAGGAATTAACAGGGCAAGCAGCTCATCTCATGCAGAGCTCTGCCTCCAGCGAGGGCCAGTGTCGGATGCCACAGAGCCTGGCAAAGGCTCGGATTGCTGCAATAGTTTTCGCTCCGGCTCTGTAAATCAGTCCTTTCCGGGATGTGCCGGGCTGATGGAGAGGAGGAAGGGTGGCAGGGAAAACAGACAGGACTTTCCCCGTCTTTGGCCTCTCCTGGATTAATTTCAGATCGATACTTAGTACTCGCCGGCTTTTATAGCTCATTAACATCACACGGTGCCAGGGCGTAAATTTGTTACACAGCTTTGCCGGGGACCGGGGGGTGTCTGGAAGCCGATAGCTCTCTGGTGGCTATAAATGAGACACAACTGAGCTGACTTTGAAGCCTGGGTGGACAAATAATGCTTGGGATCTTCACCTGCGGCTCTCCAAGCGCCCTGCAAACCCATGTGTGCGTGTGGGCATGTGCGTGTTCGTGTCACAGAGGGAGAGGGCGAGGAGAGGGACGGTGAGTGCCGCTCCTGTGTGCAGCTCAGAACGCGGCACAATCCGGAACCAGGCGCTTTTTTTTCTTTTTTTTTTTTTTTTCTTTCCCCCCCAGCCTTTTGGGATCGTTCTCAGGTCGCCCACCTGCCTGCGCACAGAGAGAGCGATAGTAAGGGAATAATAACGTGAGAACGCCTCGGCAGCCCCCAGCCCCGGCTCCGGGGAGCCCCGCTCTGTCTCTTTAAGGAGCGCAGCGAGTCGTGATGCTGCTGTTTGTATTGCCGAATCCCCAGGAGTGCAGTTAAGAAACGGGCAGCTGTCTCTTTAAGTGTGATTTCCTTCTATTGTATTTGAATCGTGATCAGGAAAAAGGAAATGAAACCAGAGAGCCGGGGCTGAGCCACGGAGTAATAATAATCCCGGGGATGCGGCTGCCGCCGCTCGCAGCGCTGCCGCCC
>VZTR01021975.1:49261-91548 GCA_013400775.1 Chaetops frenatus | reverse complement strand
GTGAATGTCATCGCGGGGCGGCGGGGCAGCGCGGCTGGCGACAAGGCTCCGCGAGCAGACAGCCTCTGCGGGGGCGGCGGGGGCAGAGCCCACCACCGGCACGCCACAAAGGAACCGGCCCTGCCAATGTCATCGGCCATCGAGAGGAAAAGCCTCGATCCTTCCGAGTAAGTGCAAGCTTTTTCCTACCCGGTCCCTCCCCATCCCTACCGCGCTCGCCATCGTCCCCGGGAGCCTCCCGGTGCCACCCGTTCTCCCCTACGGAGCCGCCGCCGGCATTGTGTGCCCGGCAGCCCCGGAGGGTTTCGCTGGCAGCTCCCGCCGCTCCGAGCCCCCCTTCCCCCGCCCCGGGACACCGGGCTGCCCCTGCCCCGCGGGGCTGAGGGTGTGGGGGAGCCTGGGGAGAGCCCCCCAAGTTGTGGGAAGCCGCAGTTCCCCTCGGACAGGGGCATCTCCCACTCGCTCATCCCACCGCGGGGTGCTGGGGATGCTCGGCGAGAGAGGGAGAGCATCCCGCTTCCCAGGCTTCCCGGTTTTCCATCCCCAGGGACCCTCTCTGCCACATCCCCGATCTGCCCAACTCGCTGCAGCCGATCGGTGAAAAGGTCAGGGCTGTTATCTGCGGGTGCCCAACTTCCACGTTTTCGTAATGCAACTTTCCAAGAGCTCGCAGAAAGCTTTGGTGGGGGCTGGGTGTTCTGCTAAGGGCATGTGGACAGACTTGATGGACGGGGTGTAGGAGCTGAGAATTCCCCTCCCTGGGTTTCCCCACTCACGGGAGGGTCCGGCTGCCGTGCCCAGATCCCGGCTCTCTCCCGGGCTGTGCTCCCGCTGTCCCGTCCCTGCTGCACACCCAGGGACGGTAACTCAGCCCAGACCCAGGGTCACTTCAGCCCTGTACGTGCTCAGTAACTGCACTTAGGCTTGTCTGGGATCGCGATAAGAGAGAAGGAAAAAAAAAGAAAGAAATTATAAAATCTCCGTTTCCAGATAACGCTTAAAACATCTCTCTCAGTAAATTGAGTCATTGGTGGTTTGCTTCCTGTCAGATACTAAAAATGCCATCTCCTGGAGCCCAGAGCGAGCACATGGGAACTGCTGCTTTTGGGGATCAAATCACTTCATTCCATGATGTTTTACATGTTACATTTTCTTTTATGCTGTTTTTTAAGATCCCAGCCCCTAATGATGTCCAGCTTTCAACTGGACAAAAATTTTATTTTTAAGCTTGATTTATTTACCTGCTTTGTGTTCTGGTGGCTTAAGTGCTGGCTTAGAAATCCACGGACATCAAAAGCCTAATGTGTAAACCAGGAATTGTGTTCTGCATAAACATCCGTTGGGCTGTTGCAGAGCTTAGGGCTCTCAGAGAAACCTGGCTTGGGATTCCCAAACACTAATCCCTAGATGAAATATTTTGGGGTACAGCCCAGCGTTTCAAACAACTGATAATAAAGGCTAATGACTTGTGCTTCCTTCTATTGGAAAGCTCTCAGAAGTTGTCAGCGTGGAGCCCACGTGTTAGGAAAGGGAGTATGCTGCCCAAAAGGACAAATTTGGAAAAAAGAGGGCCTAATCCTGAGTTCCCCACGATTTTCATGAAAACCCACAGGGTGGAGAGCTGGCAGGAGAGGGGTGGTGTTCTGACATAGCTTGCAGGACACAGCAGTTTAAACTTAGAAGGGAGAAACCAGAGCAGAATATAACCAGATAATATCTCAGGGCTCAGCTTGCCTAAATAAAAACTGCAGGATCACTTTCTCAGCCCTGAAGTTCTTGACCAGAGGTCGTTCCTCCCTGCTGAAGAAAGTAATTTTTGCCCAGAAAACTGCTGATCCAGTAAATAAGCAGGAGTAATACAATTTTTTTTCCTGTTGCCTGCTGGAAAATGGGAGCAGAGCTTCTTCATCAGTGTAGGTCTCCTCTGGCCCCAGCAGCCCAGGGGAGGACAGATCAATGACAGAAGCAAAATTGCTCGGGGACTCTGTGCTGGAGCACTAATCCCATAATATGAAAAAAATTGGGGTCCACTCGACTAGCCACAAGTTTGAAATGAAGCAAGTGCTTAAGGGGTGGATGCAGTAGATTTTTTGATTGACTTCTCTGGGGTTTGGGTGAAGCCCAAAACTCTACAAAACTGAGTTCAGGCACCATTCTTTTAATTTTTTTTTTTTTTTTTTTTGTTTTGTTTTGTTTTGTTTTGTTGTGTTTTAAGCTGTGAAATTACCCCAAACGACACAGAAGTCCTTAAGAGAGTAGCTTTGAAGCAAATTCTCGCTTCTTTTACCAGAATTATCCTAGAGGTCCAAGCTTTTTAGAAAAAGGAGTAAAATAAGGTGCATAAAGAGTCAGTGCTAGTATCAGAATAAAGATTTGTGCCTCCTTTCACTCATGGATATATAAATCCCAGATAATTGAAGTATGTTGGCATAGACCCATCCCAGGGCTAAGGGAAAAAAGAAGTCCTGCTGCAACAAGAGGTAAAATTCTGGCTTTATTAAAACCAGAAACTTCAACCAGTTGGGCAACAGAATCAGCTGTTGTATTTATTAATTTAGTGCTGTTCTGAGAAGCGACACCATCAAACTTAGTCCCCAAATTTCCATTTCCCGACGGAAGGTGTAAAATCCCTTGCCTGCCTTTCTTAGTCCTGCTGAAAATAAGCAAAACCAAGGACACCATCCCTGTCCTAACCTGCCCGACCTTGTTTTGCTCTTCCCTCTCCCATGGATGCTCTCGGAGGGGGTTTCCTGTTGCTACGTGGGGGGGTGGATGGTGGACTCTGCAACCCCCCCAAAGTGTCTCCTCTCAGGAAGCCCCTCGGGTGGGCTCACAGCCCCCTCTCATCCACTCACACACAGCACAGGTAGCTCAGGGAATGGAGGGCAGGAAGGGTGTCCTGTCTGGAATTCCAGTGTGGATTATTGCTCCATAAGCCAGAGGGATCCAGGGACAGAGACAAGGAATTATTGTATTGCTTAGGTTTAAGTAAGGGGGTCCCAGGCCAATGGTCAGCAGGCACAGAGGTGGTTTGAGGGGAGGCTAAAGGGCAGTGACCTATTGGGAACCTGAGAGTGGATGGGCAGGGGGTTACAGCAAATAAGAAAACAGGGAAAGAAAAAACCTCCAAAACTAAGGACAAATATGAACAATTAGAGGTGGGCAAAGCCCAGGCCAATGGAAAGAACAAAACTGAGGTAAATTAACACACTGCTGCAGGGCACCATGGGGGAAGGCCTTTTCTCTCACCATAAGTGGAAAACCATTCCCAAAGGCTGTGGCAGATCCTTCCAGGGCGTTGCCCTGCGAGCTCTCTTTGCAGGCTCAGGGGCCTCCACATTTCCCCTCACGCGGCGGGTGTGTCCCTACCTCAGGGAGCCTGTGGATGAGGTGCTGCAGATCCCCCCGTCGCTGCTGACATGCGGGGGGTGCCAGCAGAACATCGGGGACCGCTATTTCCTCAAGGCCATCGACCAGTACTGGCACGAGGACTGCCTCAGCTGCGACCTGTGCGGCTGCCGCCTCGGCGAGGTGGGCCGGCGCCTCTACTACAAACTGGGCAGGAAGCTCTGCAGGAGGGACTATCTCAGGTAGGCACCTTGCTCCTCACACCCTCACCCCGCTTCTCAGACCCTCACCCCGCTCCTCACATCTCACCTTGCTCCTCACCCCCTCACCCCGCTCCTCACATCTCACCTTGCTCCTCACCCCCTCACCCCGCTCCTCACATCTCACCTTGCTCCTCACCCCCTCACCCCGCTCCTCACATCTCACCTTGCTCCTCACCCCCTCACCCCGCTCCTCACATCTCACCTTGCTCCTCACCCCCTCACCCCGCTCCTCACATCTCACCTTGCTCCTCACCCCCTCACCCCGCTCCTCACATCTCACCTTGCTCCTCACCCCCTCACCCCGCTCCTCACATCTCACCTTGCTCCTCACCCCCTCACCCCGCTCCTCACATCTCACCTTGCTCCTCACCCCCTCACCCCGCTCCTCACATCTCACCTTGCTCCTCACCCCCTCACCCCGCTCCTCACATCTCACCTTGCTCCTCACCCCCTCACCCCGCTCCTCATACCCTCACCCTGCTCCTCACACCCTGACCCCACTCTCGCTGTTGAGTCATGGCACAGATGTGAATACGTGTGCTTTTCTTTGATGCAAACCAAACAACTTCATTAAAAACTGGAACCCTATTATAGGGTATATTGCAACAAGCCATATTTCATTGGATAGTACTCTGACTCCTTAACATTATAGGCTAAAAGATATAAACAATTATTTTAGCCAATTAGGGAGACTCTCCCGTATTGTCCTTGCGGGTGCGGGTGTTATCATTCTCACTTTATGTCGACACCAAGTCGGTCCTGAGAACATGGATTGTTTTGATTCAATGTATGAAAACATTCGTTTTCTCACAGACAAGGCACCTCATGGCTGTAGTCTGAGATTTTCTCCGACTCCAAGCTAATTTCTGCCACGACACCCCACTCTTTCCCATTGTTCACTGACAGCTGGGAATCAGGGATGTATTTGCCTGGCAGCAGTCACGGCTGTAACAGCTTTGGTCAGGTTTGTGGTGTGGGCTCCTGTTGTGGAATCCCTGACTGTTTTGGGTTGGAAAGGGACCTTACAGCTCCTCTCCTTACTGCTCCACTGCCACAGGCAGGAGCACCTTCCACTAGGACAGGTTGCTCCAATTCCTCTCAATCCTGGGGTCTGCAGCTTCTCCGGGCAACCTGTGCCAGGGCCTCACCTCAGGGAAGGATTCCTTCCCAATATCCCACCTAAACACACCCCCTGTCACTTTAATGCCATTCCCCCTTGTCCTGTCCCTCCGTCCTTTGTCCAAAGTCCCTCTCCAGCTCCTCTAGAACCCCTTTAAGCACTGGAAGGGGCTCCAAGGTCTCCCCAGAGCCTTCTCCAGGGTGCACAGCCCCAAACCCCTCAGCCTGTCCTCATATTTTTGGGATTCATATGCAGATGCTTGTAGTATTGCTGGGATTCTTCAGTAAGTTATAGATAAAACCAGAGATTATCTGTGTTGGTTAGATAAACAACTTGGAGTTGTTTGTAGCTAAATCTTTAAAAGTTTGGGGGTAAAAGAAACATTTTAATGGAAATGAAAGGACAGCTACACATGGTGGACAAAACAGAATTACTTGGTAGTTTGAAGAGGACTTGGAGTTGTTGGCATCTGTCATTCTGCACAGACCTAACCCCATAGCTCCAGGTGAGCCATGCAGGGTTAGTGTGACATTCTGGCACGCAGAAATTGGGAAAAGGGGCTGAATTCCAGCAATCTCCCACAGAGCTGGCAATGAACAGGTTCCCCTGAATGGTTTTAAGGAGTTTTCTGCTTCTCCCAGCGTTGCCTTGGAGCTTAAAGGTGTTTAAACCCAGGTAAGAGGTGGAAGATCATTTGGGTTTTTAACACTCTTAAGCCTGGTGCCAAATAAGCAAGAATTTGCACATTTTGCAGGATCAGATCCTACATGTACACTTGTTAAGAATGTTTTCATCAGTAGCTCTCTGCCTGCCTGTTTTGCCAAAATTTGTAAGTAAAAGATTAATTGGAGACTAAGATATTTCCCAAAAATTGATAACAAAGGTTCTTTACATTCTTGATTAAAGTGTATTGATCTTTGCTGTGCTGGTTGTGTTCCACTTCTTCTAATGGATCCCCTAAAGTGTCAGGGGGTTTGTGGAACAGAATAATGATATTTGGTATTTTTCCAGCTTTTTTACTGAAGGCTAATTTACCTGCCAATAAAAACTAAATCAAAATCTCAGTGGACTTCCTAATTATGCTGCCCCTGAGCTTTGCTGATGGGAATTTTGCTGAGCAGAAATTAAGCACTGAGTTCTGCTAATGGGACCACTTGTAAATCCAGCAGTGATCCAGTGTTAATTACACTTTCCAGGTACTTTTCATCTTAAAATGGAAGCAACAGGAAGAATGGCAATACAATTAGTGCATTTTCTTGCAATGAAATCCAACTTTTTAATTTATTTAATAATGCAACAGATAATATCTTCCCTCCTTAATGAAAAATTTGGCAACCTTTTGTAACCTTAGCGTTACTTTCACTGGGCAGAAGTAAACACTGACATCTCCTGGTAGACAAAAGGAATTATATTCTTTCTCCTTAAAGGTCTTTTTTAATTTACCAGACATCCTTTTTCCAGTTCAGAAGATGATATAAATCAGGCACAGCACATGCAAGAGACGGCTAGGAGGTGGAAAATCTCTTCCCAGAATTAGTATGGAAGTTTAGAAGTCAAACTCGAAGGGTGTATGAACACTGAACACATCACCTGCAGCATTCCTCCCTTCTAAGAATAAAATATCAATATATTAATGATTGTTTATTACTGATTTGACTTAAGAAACTCTGCAGGGCATTCATTAGAGGCTCCTTTTCATAGACAATATCATGAGGACCTCAGCAGGGTTTCTCCATGTGGATTAAAGAGCAGTCCACAGCACAAAACTGTTTGGGCTACCATAGGTATCTAGGAGGTCTTAGAATCTGTCCTTCTGAAATCAGGAGTGACTTCATGGATCAGGACTGCCTTCACGGGTATACAAATGTCTGGGTTTGAAAGAATTTCCAATGTGGAGGCACAGACAAAAGGCAGGAGAGCCTTAGGCCGTGGCTTGTCTCAACTCCTTTCTGTAAACTCCAGAGCAACAGCTCAAGAAAGGCAAAATTTATCAACAAAAGGTGATTTCTGTCAGTCATGGAAGTGGAAGTGTTAATATTGCACAACTTTATGCAGTGCTCTGGGGAACCTTCGTTCCTCCAGTTCAGGATAAGGTCATTGGTGACGGAAGTCAATTATATTGATAGATTTGAGTAGATTTAGATGGGAAATTAAGGAAGAAATCTTTCCCTGTGAGGGTGGGGAGGCCCTGGCACAGGGTGCCCAGAGAAGCTGTGGCTGCCCCATCGTGGAAGTGTCCAAGGCCAGGCTGGACAGGGCTTGGAGAAGCCTGGGCTAGTGGAAGGTGTCCCTGCCCATGGCAGGGGGTGGCACAGGATGGACTTTAAATTTCTTTCCAATCCAACCCATTCTGTGATTTTATCTGAGTTGAGGACCTTGGATCTTCTGTTTCAATTTCTGGGGTTGCCAAGTTTCCAGTTCTGTTGGGGAGACCTCCCTGTAACTCAGCACTGGCCCTAATGGATCGAGGGTGTTGTGCTCTTGTTTTAATCTGTTTTGCCCCAAGCCAAGGGGCTGGGGAAATCTGCTTTGCCAGCCAAGGCACCATGCTCAGCTCTGTGCCATGTCCTTGCAGGCTCTTTGGCCAGGACGGGCTGTGTGCCTCCTGCGAGAAGCGCATCCGGGCCTACGAGATGACCATGCGGGTGAAGGACAAGGTGTATCACCTCGAGTGCTTCAAGTGTGCTGCCTGCCAGAAACACTTCTGTGTGGGGGACAGGTACCTCCTCATCAACTCAGACATCGTGTGCGAGCAGGACATCTACGAGTGGACTAAGATCAATGGCATGATCTAGCACGGAGGTGCCCGGCGCTCTGTGACAGAGCCCTCCCGGGCCCAGCTGCACCCAGGGGAGCATCCCTTGGGCTGTGGGCGGCTTTCAAACGGGGGGGGGAACACCACGCGGCAGGCCCCTGGCAGGCAGTGCTATGTAGAATGTAAACTACACCCAGGAGAAGGAGGGAGAGCAAAGCAATAGTAGCTAGACTGACTTGTGTTGACAGTACGGACAGGAACTGACATCAGCTGGCAGCTGGGGACAGGCACAGCACCACGACCCATCCTCCCGACTGCAACGGAGTAGGGACTTCTGTAAAGAGATGTTATGACATTGTCACCTGCAGACTAGGATCGTGCAATTCAGTTTTCTTTCTGTCTCGTTTTAATTACTGAGTTTAGATGACGAGCTCCCACGGCAGGCGTGATGAGGAGTACTGGAAGGGAAGAGCCATCCCTCACGTGGTCATTCCATATGGCCTTCCACTTTGGGTGGGAGTTATTTTTGCATGGATTTTTTTGGTTTTGTTTTTCCTTTGAGAATGAACAGTGCATCCTTCTAGTCCCAAACTCTTCTTTTAAAAAACCCTGCTGAATAGTTGTTTTCGGGCACTGCTGTCTCAAGACAAGATGTTCCCCAGATCATTTCTATACAAATATAAATCTAAAAAGTTGTTCAACTATTTTATTAACTTAGATTATATCAATAAAATATTTGGTGTGTGTAGTAAGACTCTGCAGCTTTAATAAAAATAATGAAAGGCTTGAGTGTTGTTCTTTCTTTTTTCTTTTTTTTTTCTGAGTTGTGCTGGATTTTTTTGTTTGTATTATCAGTTTTATTTTTTTGTAGCAGGGTTTCTACTCTTTGTCTACAGCTGGATCCACTTCAGGTTGCGTTTCAAAGCACAAATGTGAGAACATTGAGGGCTCAGTAAATCTTGTGCTCTTCATGCTAAGAAATCAGCTTGTGCTGTAGGGGAAATTAGTGTTGTGTGACACCAAGGCTCTTTGGGGTTTATGAGGATGTTTTGAGGCTGGTTCTGGGTGTTTTGCAATAGATTGAGTCTATCTGATCTCGGAGATCAGATTTGGGTCTTTTAGAAAGGTAGCTCATCCTTATTTTGCTCTGGGTTATGGAACCCAGGATAATATCACGAGAGCCAATAAACAAATTTGGAAATAATTCATTTCAGTCATCTTCAAGGTCCCTTCCAACCCAAGCCATTCCATGATTCTATGGTTTCATATTCTCTCCAACTTATTTTTCCTGAGGTGTATAGTCCAAATTTCTTCTTGCCTGAAAGCTGTTTCATGCCTCTGATAAACTCTTATTTCTCATCTCTCGCTCTACATTATTCTTTCTGAGAGTGGGACTAGAGCTGCAAGTTGTGTTGAAAGGCACTAAAACTTAAAGCTTTTCCCACAACTGAGCAAGTCTGGCACCCACCCAGAAGGTGTTTGGCATGTCCATTCACTCCATCACTACTGACACACCAGGAATAGCACCTAAACCTGTGGATATCTACTGGACTGTCCTCAATAATCTTGTCACCCCGGGGATGTCCCATCCACTGATCAGTGACAACGTTCTGCATTTTACAATGGATATTCTGAGAGCTCTTTTCTTGCTTTTGTTGTAGAGCTGGGGGCAAGCCCTTTAAATCTTGTTGTCACTGAAATTAGAAACTACACCTAATAAGAACATACCTGGAAAGTAGAGTTTGAGGGTGCTGAGATTTAGCTCTTTTCCAGTGATATGCTGACCTCTGGAGGCCACAGGCAGCTGGTTATAATTGCAATTATTAGCCTAAATTCCTGCCAGCAGAGGCAAGGAAAAGCAAGGGAAATACAGCTATCAGCTCTCTTCATTCACAGTGCCTCCTTGCAAATATTCTGTCCGGCTAGAAACAAAGCCTAAACTCATTAAACGAAATGAAGCCATTAATGAGTTCATTTACACAGCTTGGTCAGTGTAACCCAGGGTGCTGAGGTAGGGTGGAGGTGCACAATGGCTCTTCAGGTCGTGTCACACGTACACACAGTGTGAGCTCTAACAGGGCTGATTTTCATAATTCCACCTCACAGAAAACTCTGACTGCAAATTTAGTGCAAGAGGCTTCATTTACATCTGGGCTGAGATCAGGGAAGAGAATCAATAGCTCAGGGACACCTTGTAGGTTTGCACTAAGTAGACCAAGACCTGTGTTTTGTTCTCACCTCAAAAAGTGGCTTTTGGCAAGGTGGTTCAATATTTTGCTTCTCATTTACCCACCTGTAGAATGGAGATGTTGTCACTTATTCCATAAAACTTCCTAATGCAAATGCACTCATTATTTTGTGTAAGGCCTAGTTTACCCAGGGAAATATATATATTTTTAGACCTAAATGTATGTACTTGTAAAGGAAGGGTCCACAGCGAGTATCATTTTTTTATAAGACCACCAGATTTATTTAGTCCATGTAACTTCAGAAAGAGTTTAAGTTGAACTAGAAAGTGCCAGAAGAGCCTCTGCTTGAGCAGCAGTATTCTCTACCCAAATAATTATACCAGTTTGTTGCTGGACTTTTCCCTGACAGATTCCCAACGCCTGTTCTCCAGATCCAGGAGAAGAGAGAATTGGAATTAATGTACACAACACTTTACCTCATCTCAATTATGTTCCTTGCAGTAAGGACTTTCTCCTGGAACAACAAGAATATAAATTTTTTCAAAAACAACAGCAAAAATGAAAGCAAAGCTGATTGAAATTCCTAAGCAAAAAGCACAAAAATCTGAAGATGACTCCATCACTGATACTCAAATGCGCCGTCCTTTCCGTGGCTTTGCTATCAGCAGTATTTTAAAAGGCGTATCATCCGTCAAGATTCCCCTTCTTTGTCCCCATTATTCAGTGTCATGGCAGGAAGATGAGAGCATTACCATCGATATCACTTTTTTAATTCCCTGCCCTTGAATAAGGGCAATAAGAGCCCTGCATAATAGAGTTTTCAGCAGAGAGAGTAAATGGGAATCGGTTGTTAATTCAATACAAGCTCCAGAAGCCATTTCTCCCTTCTCTTTTCTCAAGGTAATACTCTGCCTCCAATTGTCATTATAGCCGAGAATGAAATTATTTGAATTCTGGACACATCAGCACAAAACCCAAGACTCCCTGCCAATTTCGTTGCCTGCTTGGAAGAGAACATCAGAGAGCATCACTCATTTATATGACTGCCAGCCCGAGACTGTAAATTCAGAAAACAAGGAGGCCTCAGGTGCTGCACTTTAACAGGTCTTTCTGCTCCTGAATCACCCCCCCTCACACACAAGGTAACATTTTATCTCTGAAAGGCAAAGCTTTCAAGCATCTGCCAGAGCACAAGCTCTGTAAGGCCTGAATATGAATTGAAAATGAGACTATTAAGTTTATTAATTGGTATCAGTGACTTAAAGGCTTTGAAGGAGATTCATGGCACTCGGGAAAATAATCTATAAAGATTTTTGTTGCTCTAAAAAGACAGTGCAGCATCAGCTTATTTCACTTGCAGCAGGTTCATCTCTTTTATGGAGCACATACTGCACTGCAGGCAAAGGGAATTTTAATGGACACTGGAAAAAATTATCTGTTCCTCTGTCCCACAACAACTAAAAAACCATAAAAAGACACAGAACAGAGAGACTGAGATACGATATCACAAAACATTTAAGGCACCATAATTAAATTAAGATTCAGAAGTCTGTCAGTGAGATGAAGATTAAACGGGCAGAAAGTTGAACCGTGTTTGAAGCAACTTGTTCCCTCCTGCTGGGGGTTGCTTTGTACCAGGCTAATGAGAAGGCACATCTCAGGAAGGTTCCTAACAAACCAGCAGATCTCTGATGGTAATTAATCAACATGGTTTGCAGGAGCATCCACCACGTGCCATTTTCAAGTGCCTTGCAAGCATTAATTAATGGATTATTGTATTTCTCACTCCCATTTTAAGCCACAAGCTCTGCCCCATAGCAGGCCGTGCATGACAAATTTTGATTGCTTTAAGATTATCAGGGAAGAGATTTTTCTCTTTTTAATGAAAAAACGAGTGCACCTTTTGCTAAGTGCTTCCTGATCACCTCTGCTCTGTGTCTGGCATACTCTGGTTACATTTACAGTGTGGCATAAGGCAGCAAAGCCTGTAACCCAGGGGGAATGGACTGCAAGAAGGCTGATTCCTGTGGAGCTGCTTGAACTGGAGGAGAGGCAACAAGGAATGTTGTGGAACTACGCTGATGGAAAGCTGGTGCTTTGTGGTGTTGAGAGAGAAATAACTTTAGAAAGCCGTGACCCCAGAGAAATAACTCCTTCTGTAATCCAGCAGCTCTGTACCAACTATGTTTCATGTAATTCCTGAGGTGTTTCCTCTTTGAGGCTGTAACTTACTGGGTTGGTTGGTAAAAATTCATAAGGTTTTGGTTTTCTCCTCTCCTCAGATGTGTCTTGCATCTTGTCTCAGACAACTTTACCAATGTACTTCATAACAGCTGTGAGGTGGTTTTGAGACACAAAAATGCTTATTTACTTACATTTTAAAGAAACAACCACAATAAAGGTGAAATTCTCCTTCAATAAGGCACGTAGTCTTCAGTCTGGCATGGCTGGTGACAGCTCCCCAAACCAGCCCTTATCATGCTGCTACCTCATTAAAAAGATCCAAGACCTGCAATCATCAATCTGAAGGTGCTTTTCAACACTGGGAAACGCTTGGTGGGCTCTAAGAGGAGGCTCCATCACACACACGGTGGCTGTGATTGTTTGCAGTCCACGGCTGCGAGCGAGCAGCAAACGAGCTGTGATGCAGCTGCCCTGGAATTCCTGGAGCTGGCCCAGCAGGGAGTGTGACCCAACATGCAGGAGAAGCGTGCTGTCCAGCTGATAAGGAAGCGTGCAGCAGCAAACACGGCTTGTTTATCCCATAAAAACTGCTTTGGAGGAGTGCAGGCAGAGAGAGGCCTGGTCTGCACTACACAGATAAGAGCTCTGACCAAAAGGACGACCAAAGGTCGCACCAGGCCTCCTGGAAAGCCCCAAAGAGAAGCTTTCAGCGGGAATGGATGACTAAGGGACTTGCAAAGGGCTTCTGGAGGCTTTTATCTGTGTGCTACCTCTCCAAATCCAGCTCAGCACTTCAGTCATTTGTTGTTGCCATGCTGTGATGAATGTGCTCTGGCTCGAGGAGGTGGCAGCCAAAAAACCCCACCAGTGGGGCTGTGACTGAGTGTCTGCCTCGTTAACAATCTCAGCTAATGACCTAAGGACAGTGTGTGCAGCTGAAAAAGTGAGCTGCTGTCACGGTCATACACATGTGGGGTTTTTTCAGGTCAGGAAAGACTCAATAGCAGGAGTTTTCTCCAGGGATGCCTCATTATTCTCTCTGTTCCTCAGGTAAAGGAAGACCTCCTGAGGTCACACACAAAGCACGCAGGGTCTCAGCACTTTCCATGGGATCATGGAATATTCCTCCAGCCCCTTTCAGCGGGGTCTTTCACACACCCCTTAGGCCATGAACCACACCATGACATTGAGAATCACTCACAGTGAAAATGCTGGAAGTGTGCGAAATTAGAAATACTCCTGAGGCAAGAATCATGCCTTTCTATGCCATCCATGCTCTCTAAAGTAAATAAACTTTATTTGTTATACTTTCCCAGGTTAATGTTTCCATTTGTAGTAGTATCTTCTATTTGATTTATGTGTGAGCATGGTATGAACAGAAAATCAACTTGGAGCTAAGCAACGCTGCAAAAGAACAAAACTTGGCTACGCTGCTTTGTGTTAACACGGAATCTTTGATCTGAGGAAAAAAGCCCAGTCTATCAACATTGCTCTCCAAGTGGGATTCCAAGCTCTCCAAACATACATAAATATTTCAGACCTGTTTTGGAGCTAAGGATCTGAGACAAAAAGATTCACTAATAACCAAAGACAAGCCTGAAGCCACAGAGCACCTTGATGCAGAGCAGGGAGGACTGGACACGGCTCTTTGATAACCTCAGGCAACTGATGCAGGCAAAAGCATCCACATGGGAGATGGTCCAGAAGGATGAAAGCTGGGAGCAGACTCCAGTTGCTTTGTGAGCACCAGATGAAGTCCTTTGGTTGATTCTGGGGGATTCCTTGGATTTCACTTGACTGTGGAGCTGCCAAGGCTAATTTACCACCGTGTGAGGTTCGGGAGGGGTGTTCTTGGTTTATCCTGGGCCTACACGGCTGTAACAAGGCAGGGATTTTTTCAGCTGTTGTTTCACTGTGTCAGGAGGCAGCTCGAAGCTGTACTTTGACAGATATCCCATTTGTTACTAAAATGTCCAACAAGCTCCCGTGCAATACTTAGTTTATTCACGTAGACATTTCCCTGAAGTTCTGGCTCTGATCCCTCCCTGTCATCTCTCACATCTCATCTGAGATTCACTCTTGTGAAGCTTGAAGATGCGATTTGTTATCAGTTCATATGTAAATCCCCCACTGTTCAAAGGACTGCTGAACTGTCTTTATGTTTGTGTGATTCACTGGAGTCACCTCAGGATCGTACAGCTCCCATTTTGAATTTTCTCACCCTGCTCCTTCTGTGCTCTTTATTACAGTCACTCCTTGTGTTCTGGTTAATTTTACATGATCAGATTTCCAAGCCAAGGTCACCACTCTGTTATTCATATGAAGCCCTGACCTTATTGCATCTTTGCTACAGCAAAGAACTAACCCAATATGAACAGTATAATAACAACACAGATTTTCTGGACCTCAGTTTCTTTCTTGCTACCAATTCCCCAAGCTGCCTCCTCCCCTCCAAGTCTCAGTTCTGCCCACGTATTATTGTCCATTTAGAGCACTAAAAAGCTGATCTTGTGAAAAGCAGACCATTCCCCAAAACCTTAGCACATTAACTGAATTTCCAGAGACACTCAGCACCCGGTGGTAGAGATCCCCAGTGTGTCATTTCATTAGATTTTCAAGAAGTAAAAATAAATGAAGGATGCTATAAGCCTCATCATCTCTCAGAGATTAAACACGGAGTGTGTGGAGCAATCTGAGAAGTTTTCAGCCTGATGAGTACCTCTGATCTATTTGGCCATTTGGGCTCTGTGACCGGTGATAATGGAAGAAAAATTAGGCTCCATTATTAAAGTGGAAAAGAACCTTTATGTCTAGGCTGAGCTGGGAAAATTCCATGGTGACTTACTGGTGGCACAATTTCTGCAGCTGTCAGTTATGGGATGGACGATGCAAAAGCTGCTGCGGGTAAAACATTGAAATATTATGATTTTAAGTGGGTCCATGTTTGCTTTTGGTTCTGTGGGTTTTGTTTGGTTGGTTTCTTTTTGTCTACTATTTTTCTTCCCTCTCAGCAACAGATATTTCTGGTTTACTATTTTGTTTGTTTGCTTGTTTGTTTAAATAATTGTTAGGATATCCATTAGGAAAGTAAAATGCCAGCCATTTCTGCACTTGAGGAGCCTCTAGCCTGACTAGGGGTGATAATAAATTTTTATAACTAACTCCTATAGCTCCTCTACCTCCATCTTCACCACTGCTTAAGCCCTTGAGTAACACCTTGGATCTATGCAAGTGCTAGAAGTAAAACTATCTGGGCTTTCAGCAAAACCTGACAGAAATAAAGAATTATGGACCCTCTCTTGGCTCTGCATTATTAGATTTTCATGGGCCACAAACCCAAGGACAAACACAAGTAATATCATTTTATTAGCATTTTAAATATACTTTTGCTATTGTGTTTTCTTCTATGCAGGGAACTTTCCAATGACAGAAATTATAAAGGACAAAAATCTCCCCAACAGCTAGCAACAGTGCAATCATAAACCACCCCCTTGTTCCTTTCCAGTTCTTATTTGAGCTGGGTTGCTAGGAAAATGAATTGTTTCATTAAAATCCTACTAATACCTAAAAAAGAAGAGAGAAAAGAAAATAATTTCTGGTGTAAAATCATGCAGAAGAAATAATTCCTTCTTTCATATAAGAATATTTAACTCACTAAAGGTGAGGGGTATAAAAAGGGTTGTGTCTATTTTTTGTGCTACTGTTGCACACTGTGTGGTTTCTTCCTATAAAATGTGATCCTGAAGATGTAACACTTTTTTTGTTGTTTTGATGATATTCAACTGAGTGAGTTTATTTTCCCAGTCTCGGTTCTGCCCACTTATTATTGTTTATTTAGAGCACTAACAAGCTGATCTTGTGAAAAGCAGACCATGCCCTGACCAAAACCCCTTGGCCTATAAATTGAATTTCAAAAGACCAAGGGCTGAGTTCTGAGCGCTGAATTCTGAGGGCTGACTTCTGAAGCCTAAGAGCTGAGTTCTGAATTCTAAGAGTCGAGTTGTGAATTCTGAGGACTGGGGGCTGAGTTCTGAAGGCTGATTTAGGGGTTCTGAGGGCTGCTTTGGGAGTTCTGAGAGCTGAGTTTGGAATTCTGAGGGTTGATTTCAGAATTCCGAGGGCTGTTTTCAAAGTTATGAGAGCTGACTCCTAAGTGCTGATTTAGGGGTTCTGAGGGCTGATTTGGGAGTTCCAAAGGCAGAGTTCTAAAGGCTGAGTTTCGAGGGCTGATTTGGGAGTTTAGAGTTCTGTAGGCTGAGTTTTGAGTTCTGAGGGATGATTTGGGAGTTTTGAGGGCTAGTTTAGGAGTTCTGAGAGCTGAGTTTGGAATTGTGAGGGTTGATTTCAGAGTTCCGAGGGCTGAATTCTGAGGGCTGATTTGGGAGTTTTGAGTTCTGCAGGCTGAGTTTTGAGTTCCCAGGACTGATTTGGGAGTTCTGAGGGCTGAGTTTGGAGTTCTGAGGGTTGATTGCAGAGTTCCGAGGGCTGAATTCTGAGGGCTGATTTGGGAGTTCTGAGGGCTGAGTTTGGAGTTCTGAGGGTTGATTGCAGAGTTCCGAGGGCTGAATTCTGAGGGATGATTTAGGAGTTCTGACAGCTGAGTCCTAAGGGCTGAATTAGGAATTCTATGGGCTAATTTGGGACTTCTGAGGGCTCATTTGGGAGTTCTGAGGGCCCATTTATTCTGGGGGCTGATTTGGGAGTTCCGAGTTCTGCAGGCTGAGTTTCGAGTTCCCAGGACTGATTTGGGAAGTCTGAGGGCTGAGTTTCCCTTCTGAGGGCTGAGATCCAAGGGCTCAGGGCTGTTTTGCCATCTCCAAGGGCTGATTTGGCAGCCCCGAGGACAGATTTGGGACCTCCGAGGGCTGTTTTGGGACCCCCGAGGGCTGATCTGGCAGCTCCGAGGGCTGATTTGGCAGCCCCGAGGGTTGATTTCGGAGCCTCGAAGGCAGATTTGGGAGCCCCGAGGGCTGATTTGGGCGGCCCGAGGGCTGATCAGGGCTTTCCGAGGGCTGATCTCGGAGCTCCGAGCGCTGATTTAGCAGCCCCGAGGGCTGATTTGGGCACTCCGAGGGCTAACCTGGGAAGTCCGCGGGCTCATCTTAGCGCTCCAAGGGCAGATCCGAGAGCCCCGAGGGCCGATCTGGGAGCTCCAGGACGCCGCGGAGCCTCCGCCCCCGGGAGGCGCTGCCCCGGCGGCGCGGAGGGAGGCGCGATGGGCGGCGCGTCCCGGGGACGTCTGGCAAGATGGCGGCGCCCCCGGACATGGAGCTTTCGTCTACCCTCAGCCTGGAGCTGCTCCCCACCGACCCGCTGCTGCTCATCCTCAGCTTCCTCGACTACCGGGATCTGATGAGGTACGGGCGGCCCCGGGGGGTTGGCACGGGCGGCCCGGGGGGATGGCACGGGCGCGGCGGGCGGAGCGCTCCCCGGGCTGTGTGGGGAAAGGGTTTGCCTGCCTCCGGTGGAGGACACGGCCTGAGCACCCTTCCTTCCCAGCAGCTGCGGGCTTTTGCCCGCTTTTACCTTCATTTTTGTAACAAAATGAAGCGTTCCCTTTTGCTGAGAAGGTGGTGAGGCCCTGGCACAGGTTTCCCAGAGAAGCTGTGGCTGCTCCATCCCTGGAAGTGTCCAAGGCCAGGTTGGACGGGGTTTGGGGCAACCGGGTCTAGTGGAAGGTGTCGCTGCATATGGCAGGAGAACTGGCTGATCTTTAAGGTCCCTTCCAACCCAAACCGTTCAATAATTCCGTTTTTTTCTCCCCCATTACGTGTTTGTGCCTAAATGAAGCAGTAACTAAATTTGTGAAATCAGTATTTCCCCGAAGCTCGTGTTCCTGCGGGCAAACAAAGGGTGGTCTTGCTGCTAGTAAATGTATTGCACCGTTTGAGGAAAACCGAGCGAAATTAAATAGGGTGATTTTTCAGGGTGGAAAACGTGAATGAAGGTGCAGGTGCTTCTTGGGCTCGGTGGCTGAAGGGTTGTGAGTCATACAGTGAAGATGAGAGTGTGGTTTTGGGTAAAACCTCAGCAGTCAAGTGCAAGGTTTGGCAGTGATTGAAACCACAGTGTTTAATCAAAGAAGGAGGCATAAGTATAAGAAGAAAACAGAAATGTGGAGGTTTGGTTTTTTAAATACCCCTAATAAATATTAATTAAGGATGATAAGGATATCAGGGAGAATTCTGTTAGGATATCAGCAAAAAAGACATTAAGCATAAGCAAAAACTATGACAGTTGTTATGGTGGCCCTTAGATATTTGTTCATGTGCCAACTTTTCCATTGTTTGTGTAATTAGTGAGAATGGCTTTAATTGCACTTTTATCACGTTTGAAGCCACATGTTCCTGTCATGCTGTGGTGACTTACTCCTTTCCAGAAATTACAGGCTTGATTGATAAACACCAGTACAACAGATTTCTGCAAGGGCTTTTTGACGTTGGGATATTTCCGTTCCCCACCCCCCAAAAATATTAACAAAAAACCAACCAAAAAAAACCATAATAAAACAAAACAATGCCCCCCCCCCAACAAACAAACAAAAATTCCCATGTCATGAAATTTTTGCACAGTCAGGTGTCCAGGTGTGAAGTGGATGTCAGGGAATACAGGAGAATCACTTTGTTGAGGTTGATTTTGAGATGCTAATACAATTCTAGTTTAAACAGTTTGTAAAACCCCAAAAAGCAATAACTGGAACCTTGTTTGGCACCCTCATTTGAGGTATGTAGATGTTAATCACAGCCTTTGAAACACACTTCAGAACAAGCTACAGGAAGTGATGTTGCCACATCTGAACTGATGGTATCTTTTGGAGACTTTCTTCAAAGTTTGTTATTTAAACAATTTAAAGTGGAAAGTAAGTTTGTAATACTCAAACTGTGTAGTTTCTGTAGCTCACAGTGGGAAAGATAAGGCAGAGCCTGACCATCCAGATAAGAAAGGGTTTTAAATCATAGCTAGCCTGTGCTACTGGAATGCTTTCCACTGGTGGAGTGGAGTCATACTGGAATCTTGCAGGCACTGTTTACTCTGGTGTAGGTCAGCAGGATGACCTGCTTTACAAAAGAATTTAATTGCTGCCAGTTCTTTAAGTGTGTGGAAAAGTAGTTCATGACTTACAAAACTGTGATGAAGAGTTTTAACTATTGTAAGCACAAAGGACAGCTAAATCATTTTCAAACCCTGCATTTTTTTCAGGAGAGTGTGGTGTGTGATACAGCATTTCTCCCTGTTTGTTTTGCTGCAATCATATTTAATGATTTTGTATTTATAGTTGCTGCTGTTTGAATCGAAGATTAAATCAGCTATCAAGCCATGATCCACTGTGGAAAAGACACTGCAAAAAATACTGGCTCATTTCAGAGTAAGCAGGATTGTTTTAAGCCTTTTTTCCTATGAAAATGAGTTTCTAAGACATGTTGTTCAGCCGATTTTCAGCCCATCTCACTGTCTATTTATCCAACTCATACTTTGCCAGCTTCTCCATAGCTAAGAAAAGCTGAGTAATGAAGGATGTGAATTAGCTTTTCACCAGCTTTAAGATTCAGTGCAAGACAGAGCTCTGTTCAGAAGGCACTCTTTGTAAAGGAGTATTGTTTCTAAGTTTTCCTCTAAGTACCCCAAACGTTTCCTAATTCTGTTCCAACTTGCTGTTGAATAGATGCTGGAATTAATTGAGTTTGTGTAGCTTCACATGGCACAGAGTGTTCCTGGGTTAATGTTATGCATCCTGTTCCTGCCAAATAACAAACACCAACCCCTTGGGTTGAGAAGACTCTTGAAGCTGGCGTTTGAACTAGTTTTCTTTGTGCCCCTTAGGGAGGAAAAAAGCCGCCGGAATCAGGGCTGGAAAGCCATCTTCATCAGCACCTACTCTGATTTAGGAAGATACATCCACTACTATGCCACGCTGAAAAAAGCCTGGGATGACCTGGAGAATTACTTGGGGCAGTGGTGTCCCCGCATGATCGGCTCTTTGAAAGGTACCCTGGCACCACCCGCGAGTGGGCTGGCTCACCCAGCCCTGCCTGTTCTTAAGCTTTCATGAGAGGTGTGTGCCTTAATTAGCAGAGTCCTGAAAGTCAGCTAGGTGTGCTCTCCCTTCCTTGCAAACACGGGTAGAGTCCTTGCCCAGTTCCTGCTGATCCATAAATTCTTTGGAATCAAGGTGGTTTTGTTCTAGTGATAGCTCTGTCCTTATCACACTTTCAGGTTGCTAGGACCTATTGTTTGTTATTTTTTAGTGTAGTTAATCCATTACTTTAAGGACCTGCTGGTGTGATTTCATTTGTGAGGTTTTCATATGACCTCATTAAAACACTGTCACATGAAAGCAGACATTTTAATCTGAAGCCAAACAAAAAGGATGTTGTTGGGTTTTATTTTTTTCTGTAGGTCTTACAGTGGTCCAGTGGTGGAACAGTAATTTTTCATTTTTTTTTTCTCCCTTCTAAGATTCTATTTTCCGTTTCAGTTTGTATTTTAATACTTGAAGTACTTCCAGTGTTCTAGGTCATCAATCACAGCTACAGTAAGTTTGGGCTTTTCTGGTGTAGGGCAAAAAAAAGCTTTCACATTTTCAGCTGCATTTCAGTTTTCTGTATGAAGCTGGCTTCTAGACCATGATGTCTAATTTAACCTGATCTGTGAAATTAAGAGACAAATGATCTCTTAAGAGATAATATTAAGAGACAGATTATCTCTTTCCCCTTTAAATCTTGCTTTTTCTTGGTTTGCTTGGGTAATGGTGGATTCTTACATTTTGCCAAGTATTTTTCAAGATAGAATATGAAGCTTTTATTTATGTACAGAAAGACAAAAATAAAGTTCAAATTACCAGTTTTCACACTTACATAATGATGGCAGGTTTAAGATAAAATTTAGGCCTTTTTCATGCTATTTGTAAGGCAAATAGCCTGAAAAATTTGTTTCAATGACTTGTTAATTTATGTCCTGTTAATGAAACAGATAATGAGTATGAAAAAGGTTCTAAAAAAATTAATTGGAACAGACCACAGAGGCCACCCAGTTGATTTTTGCTAGAAGTGAGGGTGTTGGAAACCCCCTGAAATGCACGTGGAAATGCAAGAATAGTTCTTCTCCACCCCTTTCTGATGCTGATTGAAAATTCCCCTTTTACAGCCACTTTTACACGTGAATGGGGGCAGCAGCCAACATTTCTGTGTCACTGATTGAACTGGAAACTGAAAGAAGCAACCCTTAGGGTGATGAAAGAGTAAGATCAATACTGCCTGAAAGCTGTAACTGGGACTCAGTTATTGGCAGTGTTTTGGTGAAAAAGTTCATTCCACTTCATAAACATTTGCTGCTTTCAGGCCTGTTGAGGTTGCACTGGACTGAGACTGGGGCTGTATTAAATAACCAATTAATGCCATGATTTTCCTTTCAAATTTGTCGTATTCATTGTGGAACACCCAGCACACAGTAAAGCCACCAGATACTGACTTGAGTCCACGTGGATTGGATGAGGGCATTTACAGGTTCCATGCTTTGTGTTTGGGATACATGAACTATCCTTTTCTCTTCCAGAGAGCGTGAGGGAGGAAGATCTGGATGCTGTGGAAGCACAAATCCGCTGCAAGCTCCCCGATGACTATCGGTGTTCATTCCGTATCCATAATGGGCAGAAGCTGGTTGTTCCAGGGTAAGGACTGAAAGCTGCTTACCAAGTATTAATTCCTTTTGTATTTCTCAGACACTTCACGTATTAAAAGGTGAAGTGTCCCCTGAACAGGAGAAATGAAGCATTTAAATGTATTGTGACTGAGTCACCGCTTAAGTGACACTTCCAGAATTGGCGCCCTTCTAATCTTGGAAGTAATTGGAAGCCCAGTGTGGATTTCTAATTGCTCAAATTACTCTTACACTTCCCTCTTTCCTAGTGAGAACCCTTGTCTGTTTTTTTGCAGCAGCTCAAACTTCCAGCTGTTAGACTTCTAATCTCAGCAGTGCAAGTTGCTCTCCTGAAATTTGGCTTTGTATTACAGAAGTAAATTAGCCCCTTGCACTCTTCAGGCTTCATTCTTTAATAATTCTTTTTTTCTTTAAAATGGTTAGGGAATGACTTAAAACCAGTTAGTCATATTAAGGTAGAATAATATTTTCAGTTCTGCAAATTCAGTTTTCTCAGTAGAAGATTTTACAATTTTATGCAGTTTCATCAGTGAAAAATTCCCTTTTACTTTAAGGTTAGAAGGTTGATGACCAAAGTTTTTGGTCTTTCAGCTGTAGAAAAATTATGTGTTTGAAGCGCCTGATGAAATGCTGCAAACATTAGCAAAAGATGGAAAACTACAGCAAATCTTTGCAATGTCTGTAGGGTGGAATGCACTCATATTGCTCTGCCAAAATCTTCACTCATAAAGAAGGTGCAGCTTTCTCCAATTCGAGTGTTTTATGTGCAGAAGGGATATAGGAAACTGTTTTATGAAACCATAAGGATGATTTCTAGTTCGGTTTTCCAGGAGAGACTTTAAAAATTTTTAGAGGGGACATAGGTGCCCTAGTTCTGTAGATTTCAAATGGTGCTCTGCAGGTTGTGTGCTTCCTCTCTTCCCACTGTTTCCCTCCCACGAAGCCTCTACTGTAATGGTGTGGCTGTGGAAGGGCTGCAGGAGCAGACAAAGGCTCTGGAGAAGTCTTCCAGCTTGGAGAAAGGCTGCCAGGGGAAGGTGTGGTCCCACTGGTGGGGGATGAATCCTGGGAAGATCAGGGGTAGGCAGTGGAAGTTTGTGCAGCAGGTTGTTAGGTCAGAAGCAGAAACGATGTGGGACTTGTCCTTGTTAGATGCTTCAGGTTTCAGTGTTGGGATGTTGGCACTGCTTCTGTAGAACGTACTAATTCCAGGCCAGGCTTCCTAAGGAGAAAGAGGAATGGAACCTGTTGCCCAGGATGGGATCAGCCTTTAGCACACCAACATGTGGCAGCTTGCACCTGAGTCACTGCTTTCCTAACACCGCTGGAAGCTCAACATCTGCAGGAATTTACATCTCATTTGCCTTTCCCTGCTGTTCCCAGCTGGGAGTGTGGGTGTGGAGTGTACACTCAGGTTTGTGTGATGCTTACACAAAGCTAGGACGATGTGAACTAATAACCCAGCTCAGCATATGGATATTCGACTTGGATTATTAGACACCTCAGTCTAATATGCATCTAGAGCATGGAAAGGTGCAGTTTCCAAAAGATCACAAGCCAGCTTTGCCTCGTGAGTGGTGTGTCCTGTTGATGTTCCCTGTTTTTGTTGTTCCCAGTCTGATGGGAAGCATGGCCCTGTCGAACCACTACCGCTCCGAAGACCTGCTGGACATCGACACGGCGGCCGGAGGCTTCCAGCAGAGGCTGGGGCTCAAGCAGTGCCTGCCCCTGACCTTCTGCATCCACACTGGCCTCAGTCAGTACATGGCCCTGGAGAGTGTGGAGGGACGGAATAAATATGAGATCTTCTATCAGTGTCCAGTAAGGAAGATGTGTTTGTGTTTCCCAAAGTGCTTTTGTGCTGATTGGTAGTGGCAGGAGCCTTAGTTGGAAGACGAAGCTGTAAATTCAGTGGCCATGGGAGCACTCATGGGGACAGGCATGTGAGTTTTACATGTCTGAGGATCTGACTGGGACTGCAAGGATGTGTTTTTATTTCCCAAAGTGCTTTTGTGCTGATTGGTAGTGGCAGGAGCCTTAGTTGGAAGACGAAGCTGTAAATTCAGTGGCCATGGGAGCACTCATGGGGACAGGCATGTGAGTTTTACATGTCTGAGGATCTGACTGGGACTGCAAGGATGTGTTTTTATTTCCCAAAGTGCTTTTGTGCTGATTGGTAGTGGCAGGAGCCTTAGTTGGAAGACGAAGCTGTAAATTCAGTGGCCATGGGAGCACTCATGGGGACAGGCATGTGAGTTTTACATGTCTGAGGATCTGACTGGGACTACAAGGATGTGTCAAGCAGGGTTTAATGAATATAGGGAAAGTGTTCCCTGTGTTAATTGAATTTTGACCTTGAAAGTCCAATGCTCTCTTTCTAATACATCCTTAAACTTCTTTCCCTTTCAGGACCAAATGTCTCGCAATCCATCTGCTATTGTTATGTTCATTACAGGTAACACTTCCGATTAAATATTCAAAGTAAAATAGTCAGTGTGGGATCATCCAGCATATTTAGATGTATTCCACTTGGCTGGAAGGTTTAATCTTTGCTTACCAAGGTGGAGGGGAAATTCCATACACAGCATTTCTCTTGGCATTTTGAAGGTGGCAGGTAAATAGATCTACTTCCTCCATTCAGAGCTACTTTATACAAGGTCTGCATTTTGTGGATTAGTGGTAGAAAGGAGGATAATAAACTTGGAGTTCTTTAGAATTCCAAAAGATCAAAGGACAGCACACATAGCTCGTGCTCCAAGGAAGAAGTGGTAAGTACATTTAATCTAACAGGAGTGGGAGTACTTGATAACACATCAGGGAAGGCAAGGATAATCATTTCTTGGTAGCTCAGCTTCAATCCAGTTTTGAGTCACTAATATTGACAAACAGTTGAACTCTACTTTTCTATTGAACTCTGTATTGGAGGATTTATGGCTGAGAAATCCTTGTGCAGAGAGCTGGTATGTGAAACTCTCTTTTTTGAGAATTAAATGTGACAGCTTGAGTGTGTGCTTAGCAATCAAGCTGTTCCAAAATAACGGCTGTGGGTGCATGAAAAGCTGTTCTCAGACAATGGCTGCAAGTGTATAAAAATCCCAGAATGACATACAGCCTTATTCTTCTGAGGCTGTAGAGGAGTGCAGAGTGTGTCTATGATTTATCCCTCTTTTAAAGGAGAGGAAATGCTGCAGTGTTCCTTAGAAGCTTTCCATATGGAATCCAAGTGCTCAGGCACCACTGAACACCCTGACTATAATGTGAAATACATAGCTAAGAGATTCTTTGTTGGCTGTGTCATTTCTGGATGATGCACCCTGAACTCTTTAGTTCTTAATTGGTTTCTCCAAATTCTCCCTGTTGGTAGAATGAACTGGAGTATTGACTGACTCATCTCAGTAAGTCTGAGAGTTTGTTATGAAAATAATCAAAGCTTTGAACTTTTTCCTTGAAGTATTTACTGTGATGTGCTTAGTGGTAGGTTTGCCCATCCTCTTCTTCCTTGGCATCTAGGTACATCTTACTTGGAATGGTTTACATCCTATGTGAACAAAGTCGTAACTGGAGGTTATCCTATCATCAGAGACCAGATTTTCAGGTATTGTGACTGGGATTTGTAACCTCAGTGCACAGTTTTGGTGCTGCTTCTAATAAGCATGCTCACCTCTCCCCAGGTAGTTTTGGGTATCTGATACAAAAGCTGGTGGTGGGGAGAGGAGAAAGCCCATGAAACTACTGGAAATAAACATGTAAACCAGAATACCTAAAGCACCCTAATTTTTTAACCAGAATCTTCAGAGCTTGTAACTTTGCATTAATGGGACCAGAATTTTGCATTATAAGTGATCTGAAGTTTAGCAAACAACATGATATTTATTCTGTGTGCCATGAGTATGTTTTTGCTGCAGGACAGTTCAGTTTTATTAAAAACCCAAATGTTTCAGCAAATAGGTCTCTTGAATATTTAAATAAGCAGGTGTTTGAATCCTCATGCACTTGCAATTTCTTCTAAATACAATCAAGAACCTTAATTCTGTCTGTAGAACCAAGTTCTTGGATCTGTAAATAAATTTCCTGCTAGAGTTTCTAGGTTTGTTTTTTTTTTTTAATAGCATGACACATCCCTATTTAAACAAGTGTGTATATTAATATTAACTATTAATAATAATTAGCCAGTTATGTGTTTAGTTTTCTGTATTGAAGGTGCTGAGCTGTTTGCAGAGTTAATGCTCTCCTCTCTGTAGGTATGTGCATGATAAAGATTGTGTTGCTACCACAGAAGATATCACTGTGTCTGTGTCCACCTCTTTTCTACCTGAACTCAGTTCTGTACATCCACCACATTATTTCTTCACTTACAGAATCAGGTAAAATAACTCAATTAATTCTTAAAATGCAGGATAGACTTGTGGAATGTTCAAAGCAAATTTATGCACTGCATTCAGAAATGTTCTGAAATGAACAGGAGGTGCAAAACATGCTGTACTTTTTAATAAAATAATACTAATCATTACCTGGTCAGGTACACAAAGTACCAGTCAAGGTGGTAATTGCTAAAATGCAGTGATGGATGGGGGAAAGAAGTTACAAGCTGCTCTTGTGGTTTAGAAAAGGGGTAAAAGACAGTAAAGCATGGAGATGGATCCTGCCAACTGATTTGGGTTACCTTAGTGGGTGTTTTCTTGATCCTAAGGGCACTAAAGCATTGCTTGAAAGGAATGTAGTAAGTATGTTCTCTGACTTCTAGAATTGAAATGTCCAAAGATGCCCTTCCTGAGAAGGCCTGTCAGCTGGACAGTCGGTACTGGAAAATAACAAATGCCAAAGGTGATGTGGAAGAAGTCCAAGGTCCTGGAGTAGTTGGTAAGTGAAAAATTCCTGGAGAGAGTATTTCATGTTCTTGTTATGAAATTCTGTTATTGCCTGTTCATCCAGTTGTGGGGTTTGTGTCAATATGAGAGAAGAAAAGATGTGTCCCTCTGTTTTGGCTTTCAAGTTCTTTTGTAAGGGATATCTGAACATCCTGCTACTTAACCCCTCTCCAGTTTTTTATAATATCAATAATTGCTGAGAATCAATTAATCATCCACTGAAATTCAAATGGATCTGTCTGAGTCTGTTGTTGGGGAGTGCAAATCCTTTAGCAACTGCTGAATGGTAGCTCTTCATCAGTCCTTACTATTGTGATGTAATATTTTACCCACAGGAGAGTTCCCAATTATCAGCCCAGGGAAAGTCTACGAGTACACCAGCTGTACCACATTTTCCACAACCTCTGGATACATGGAGGGCTACTACACCTTCCACTGCCTCTACTACAAGGACAGATTCTTTAATGTCACAATCCCTAGATTTCATATGGTGTGTCCAACATTCAAGGTGTCTACAGCATGAACTGGTAAGCAGAGATGCAGTTGGCTAAAACAAACCCCAAAATTATAAAAATGACAAAAATCACAGTGCTGATAGTGTTGATATTGCTAATTCTATAGAAAACATGCCCCATGATTCAGAGCCCCTCGTTTGTGCCTGCAGACATGAGCTGCTTGGTGGGAGGACACTCATTAGTTTGAGCACACTCATTAGTTTGAGCCATAATAATGTTTCTGCTCTATTCAGACATGCTCCAGCTTGTGACAGTGTAAAAACTGGAGGGTCTGTGATGTGCATTAGTTATTGCTGAAAGTGCATTTCATGAAGTCACTTAATGACTTTGCAAATCACCAAGATACTTCACTTGCTGTTAATCATAATGTAGTTTTAGTTTGGAGATTGTGGGTTAATTATATCATTTCTCCCTTTTCTTTGGCACGTTTAGAGAAGAGCTCTTGATTTATTTTATCCCTAGTTTTTGTGCAAGCACTGAGGAGGCGTGAGCTTTCCTCAGGAGCAAGCAGCTGCTTGCTCACTATCTCAGGTTTGTCCCAGGATTTCTCTCATTCCCAGTGGCTCTAACAGCAGGTGCCAGCAGATGTCATGCTTCTGGCAGAAAATGACATCTCTTAACTCTTGCTCACATTTTTGGGAGCTATAACTGCCTTCTTGTCTAACTTCTTTCCCTTCAGCTGGCTGGTAAAATAATTTGCTTTTCTTTATTGCTCTACCCCTCTTCTAAAAGTAGTAATGACCCTTTTATTTTTAAGTTAGCTTCAGTAAAAGACAACCTAAACCACCAAGAAAATAGGTACAACTGAGGTACTGAACTGTGGCTTTACATAATTGTAGGTATGGAATATTGAAACCCAATGGATTCTTAAGGAGTGAAAGGTCAAGTAGTTTGGCAGAATGACCTCTGCTGCAAATTAAACTTGGTTTTAAGACATAGATCACAAATGTTTGCTTCAGCTAATGGGTGTGATAATGCAGCCCAGATTTTTCTAGACAATTGTTAATGCTTTCTTACAATTAACTGGAAGGGGAGATTTTAATTAACCTTGGGTGTGTTTTGTATTAGGCAACAAATCCTGATGAATCTGCAGTGGATGAAGACCAAGATTCCACAGGCACTGATGACTCCTGAGATCCACTTAGAGTGTTGGACATTGCTGCACCCTCTGGATGCTGCCCATGTCACAAAAATGGGGTTTTTTCCCAAACTGTTTGCAGAAGCTGAACTCTTTGGGGCTAGTGCATAAGAATATTTCTGACTGTTGTAAATGACCTCTGTTGCACATCAGGGCAACTAGCATGAATGTTGGTGCCAGTTCTCATATTCATTAGAGTATCACTTCTATTTCCCTGGTTTGGAAGTGGGGGAAGAGGGAGGAAAATGGGGGGAGGGAGAGGAAGAGGAAGGTGTTTGGGCTTTGTTCACTTTTTTCTGAAGTGTGAAACAGCTTGATAGTCCAAGGTACTCATATCTTACATTTTTGAAGTATTGCCTATTTATGATCATACTGCAGATATGGTGTGGGGATTTGGTTTTATACAAGCATTAAAAGGGTGTATCCTGTTGTCCTTTCTCATGAGTTTCTGCTCTGGATAACTCCTGCTAAGAATGAAACTTGCAGTTTGGTCTGAACATCCCATTTGGGTGAGATTAGGTGCTCTTATGCTAATTTTTTTTTATTAACATGAAACAGCAAAAAACTCTGGTCATCAAAATGTATAAATTAGGAGTGAAACTGGCCTTATTTTTAGACAATCTGTTTGTTAGCTGGATTTTATGCTAAGTGACTCTGACTGGAGAATGCCTCTGGGAATGTAGTGTCCATGCATAATCTGCTACTCGTTAACTAAGGAATTTCTCAATGACTACGGAGTATGGATTTGTAAATATGTTTTGAGTTTTTTTTCTTTACATGATGTTTGCTGTTGTCATGGGTGACAAATTTATGTTATGTATCATGTTTTCCTGAGCCCCTGATAGATTTTTGTAACTGAATAAAAAATAAAAGGAAAAAAGAAAGAGGAGGCTGACAGAACAGCAGATGACTAGAAAATTTATATTTGAAGAAGTATCTGTTTGCTTTATCATTTTAATTTTGTTTCCGTTGTCATTAATAAACAACTCAGCTGCCTCTTTTGTTCTCAAGTGCTACATGGGACTGTTTTTGCCAAGACTTGAGCAATAGTTTTGTAAGCAACACTGGTGTAGTCACTTTTTGACAGCCAGAATTTGCAGGTTTTATAAGGTAGAGCAGTAAATTGTGGTTCCAGCTCAAATTTTCCATTATTGACTAATTTCCAGATTTCTCTTTTTTTTTTTGCAAGTGGTTTTTTTTGGTTTTTTTTTTGCAGGTATTGGATTCTCCATGTGCTCAGCTTTCCCTGGTGCATTTTCCACAGCGTCACAAGGCAGAAAAACAAATATTGAGTCTGATCCCTACAGCAGTCATTAGATGAAACATCTCCAGAAACAAAACCTGCTTGTGTTGTCCCTCACAGGAGTCAGAACAGCACTGAGTTGCTGCAGCACTTCCAAAACGTGAGGATTTTTCAGGATTACCACAGTATCACCTGTGAGGGATAAGAAATTCCCACAAGAGTTTTGTCAGGGATCAGTGAAAGAAGGTTTTAGTGGAACTAGAATTTACTGCAGGGCTGTCAGTGCACTGTGAGTTTCCAAGGACAGATGACCCTCATGGCTGGAGGCCGTTCTTGGGAAGTTTCCTCCCAGGATCTCTATGTTCTAGTGCAGTGGAATCAGCTGAAGGGCATGGGACTCGACACAAACACTGCCAGCTCCACTCATTTTTTAGGGAGTGGTTTTCCCTTGGATCACTGAAGATGATCTGGAATTCCTGCTTTCTGTGGGAGAAGCCAAGATCCAGGACAGTGCTGTGCTTTCAGGCCCTGAGTGCTGTGGTGTTGGGGTTTGAGGCCTCAGCTCTGGGCACAGCTGGTGGCAGAGGGGTCTGGAGTGAGGAGGGAGCCAGGCAGGGAATTCAGGGATTGCTGCTCCTGCTCTGAGCAGGAATGTGTTTGGAGCAGGGCAAAGAGTATTTCTTTGCTTCAGGCAGCTGTTTTGGCACAGGGTGTGTTGCCTGGAGCTGCCAGCAGCACTGCAGCTCCTCATGATGTGCATTTGACGTGGGGCTGAAGCCAGTGGCTCTCCTCACCCCTCCCAAACAGAAGGTTATACCAGAGGTGTGAATCACAGAACCATGGAATCCATGTGAAATGAAAAACAAAGGAATTGGTGAGGTTTGGCAGCACTGCTGGACTGTGGGAATGCTCACTGAGCAGGAGAGAACTGAGTCGAGGTCCCGTGGCTGCAGACAGCACCTCTGCTCTGGGTGAGCACAGCTGTGGGGTCACAGCAGGGCATCCAGCTGCCCAGCACTTCCCGTGGTCACTGCAATGACAGGAATGTCCTTCCCTTCGGCCATCGTCCTGCAGGTTCAGCCTGAAGCTCTGCCACCTTCTCCTGACTCAGATCTGACTCTGATGCTTGCTGAGGACTTCACCTGGTAAAACCAGGTAGAACCAGCCCCATGGAACACCTGTGGCCTCAGCTTGTGGTGAAACCCTGGCACATCCAACACAAACATGCAACTGGTCCGGTCCTTTTTCTGTCCCTACACTGACAGTCTCTTTCTAATTGCTCTGTAGGATTCCTTCAGCATTCTTGTGGGATTTTACTGCCTGAACGGTTTCATGGAAGGGACCTTTGGCCACAATTTCTTTGCCGTGACTGCATCACAGAGAGAAAAACAAGTGGTGTGCCAGCCAGTCAAAAAAAAAAAACAACAAACCCAACTGAAAGTTGCTGTGCAAGTTACTCCAGTGTTCTGGTGCTGGTTTTTTTTTTTTTTTTCCCTGTCATTGTTTAATTCCTCAAAATGTATGTGAAGAATTTAGGGTGAAAAATTCAGGTCAAGTTTGAAATACCATTTATCTGTGATGATACAGATAAATGTGTGCTCTGCTGGAGGGACTGTTGCCAAGTTTTGGGAATGGAAAACAGATAAATGTTCAGCTGTGGTTGAAGTTCCTTGTTCCCAGTTTTTCATCTAAGTGAGTTAATAAGGGGTTTTTTTCTAGCAAGTATTACTTGAGGGGATTCTTATTTAATAAACTGCATCCAATAATCCACAAGCATCTTACTCTTACACCCCTTTGCTTTCATTTATGGCTTAAACAGAGGTAAAATCTTTCAGACAGAAGATCATATGCTAAGCTGACTGATAATCAACACACCAAGAGAATTTGATGTAAGTTCTGAGTGGTTTAGGGTTTGCTTTAGGTTTAGTAAATAAATTGGAAATTTAGATGTGGTAACAAAAATAAATGTAAGAATCCTTTTTAAATACAACTGTTAGTTTTGCAGGTGTTTTAATATTGTCCTCAAGTCAGGACTGAACATTTTTTTCTAGATAGGATGGATCTAAGTATTAGTAAAATACTTTTGGTGTACTGATTTCTATTGCCGTTCAATGCTTTCTGGGGTTGTGAATGTTTAAATCCATATTCAGGTACCTCTGGAGGAAAGTGCCACTTCCCATTCCTGGTCGTTCCTTTGTGTGTTCTAAAACTCTTCACTGTTTTCTTTAATCTATTAATTCATACCATGATGTATCTGGGGAGACCTTAGAGCACCTTCCAGTACCTGAAGGGCCTCCAGGAGAGCTGGAGAGGGAGCTTGGACAAGGGCCCGGAGTGGCAGGAAAAATGGGAATGGATTTTAAGTGACAGGGGGCGGGTTTAGATGGAATATTGGGAAGAAATTATTTATCAGAGCAGGGTGAGGACCCTGACACGTTTCCCAGAGAAGCTGTGGCTGCCCCATCCCTGAAGTGTCCAAGGCCAGGTTGGATGGTTGGAGCAACCTGGACTAGTGGAAGGTCTCCCTGCCCATGGCAGGAACGAGATGGTCTTGAAGTTCCAACCCCAGCCGTCCCAGGATTTAACCGAAGTGGCGATGACCACAGGCTTGGCCCCGTGACGCGTGAGGGACGGGGAGCACAGGCGTTCCTGGAAGCCTTCCCGGCCTGTGGGAGCAGACAGCCCGCAGGAACCTCCCGCCGCCCGGCCTGAGGGAGCGCCTCTCCCGCCTTCGCCTCCGTCCGCGGCTCCCGGCCGCCGCCTCGCCCCGCCCCGGAGGCGGCACCGCCGGGAGAGGCAGCACCGGCAAAGGCAGCGCTGGCAAAGGCAGCGCCGCATCCCCGCACACGCCAGCATTTGCCCGCGGAAGGTGAGCGGGGGACAAGCGCGGAGCAGCGCCGGGAGCCCGGCGAGGCCAAGCGGTGGCCGCGGGGGGAGCGCGCGGGTCCCCGCTGTGGGGGAGAGCAGGGGGGCAGAAAGCCGGGAGGACGGCGGCTTTTCCCGGGAGCTGCGAGGAGCGGCTGAGGGAAAGATTTGTGTGGAATTGTGCGTTTGGCCCGGGGCAGACGTGCTCTGGCCGTGGCCGTGGCCGTGGCCGTGGCCTGAGTCACGGCGGCCGCACTGCAGTGCGCTGCGCTGCGCGGGCCGGGCGCGGGGCCGAGGGACGGAGCGGCCGCCGCGCCCGGCGGTGGAACCGGGCCAGGAGGCACCTGCGGCTGCCCCGCCACGTCCGGACACGGCACAGGGTGACCCGCTCCCCGCAGGGATGCGGCTCGCCGTCCCCTTCCCCCTGTCCTTTCCCCTCATCCCGTCATTTACCATGACGGCAGCAGCAGGTCCTGTCCGCCTGTTTTCTCCCAGGTGGGACTGCAGAGAAATTCTGTTTCACAACCGGGCACTGAGCTTTCCGTGCTGTTGTCGTTGCTGTTTCTTGTCACTAACATGGGTCGGACGCTTGACTTAAAAGATTAACTTTAGAAATTCAGTTTAGGAGATTTTTTTTTTCTGCTTTCATTTCTTTTAAGCCATGTTGGGAATGGCTGTTTATATATACAGTAATTGTTTCTCAAGGGTCAGAATTTCCTGATGTCTCACATGGAAAGTTACTAATTTTCCCAAACAACAGATGCATTGAATTACTATTGTTTTGCTGGCTCTGATGATTTTTATTCATCTGCCTGACATTTATGCTGGTCATGACTTGGTGACCAAGCCAAAAGGCAAAGCTATTTTTTGCCTGCTGACATATGGGTGAGTCTGGAAGATGGAGAGATTCCCAGGGTGGTTCTGCTTGCTGTCCAGAAGGGCTCTTGCTGTAACCACCGGCCTTAACAGCCCTCACACAGGTCCAGGTCACTGTGGGACGAGCCTCTGGCCTTGAAAGGCTTCTTGCAAAGTTGTTCACCCCGGAAAATCAGCTCATTTTGCATATTATGGTTTTGTTTTTTATAGTTACCCCTCTGCTCAACAGTAAGGTGTACAGAGAGGAGAAAAAAGAGAGTGGGTTGGTTTTTTTTCATCATCGGATGGGGTTTCTTTAGGTTCCTTTGGATAGCTTTGGGTTTTTTGCTTGATGTGGTTTGGGGGTTTTTTTGTCAGTAGAAAAATTAACTGGACTTAAGGTTGAGAAGCATGTAAATACCTTTTTGCTGTGAATCCATCTTTTCAATTCCACAGTCAGTGTCCTGGGAGGAAAAAGCTCCATCCTAAATAACACGGTTAAGGTCTGCCATGCTAAAATCTTTTAGCTGCAGGCAGAATCAGGAGTAGTGACTTTCACTACAGTTTTATCAGATGTAAAACTTGCTATCTGAATACCTTTAGTATTTTGGAACTTGGAATGCCACTTGGCCACTTCAAGACAAACATAAATCATGCCCTCCTAGCACAAGGCTGGTCCCTCTCTCCCTGCTGTGCCAGCTTGATGCCTCCTCAGAATATCCTACCCTGCAACAGCAGAGATTTTTTAGTAGGAGCTGTGATTGTAGTTCAGTGTGCAGGGATCTGTCTGAGAACTGCTTTGGAGCTGCCTGTGTTTAAAAAATTCCCGACCTTCCCATCTCACTGCTGCCTACGGATTGCAGCAGCCATGGAGACCCGGGCCACTGCTGCAGGCACTTGGTGAGATACTGCCTGTGGCAGTGCCTCAGTGAGAGGCAGGAATTTTGGGAGAGGACAGGCAAAAGCTCCTGTAGAGCAGCCAAACCTCTTGCAACCCTAGGAGAAACGGGAGCAGTCTGGCTCCAGGGTTACTGGGGAATGGCTGAAAGAGAAAAAGCATTTGAGAGCTTTCTTTTTGTTAGCTACATTTGTAGCTGTGAGAAATTGGGAGGCCTGTTGAATGGTGTAATCAGAGAGGAGAGAGGAGACCCATCTGAGCCTGTCAGGGCTCAAATATCAGTTCTGAGAATAAAAATCCTGTTCTCAGAATAAAAATCCTCCCTTGGAAAGTGCAGTTATTTTTCTCTCTTGTGTTTGCCTGTTTTTCCTGGCCAGTGCTTTCAGTTTTGTACTGAAACAAGTCTTGAGCCTTGGTTCATCACCAGGCACTTTGCTTTTAAATAGAATAAACTTGTAATATTTCTTTATGCCCTCCAATTAGGGAAGAAGCATGACCAAGATGAACTGCATCCTGCTGACTGCCTGCATTGTTCTGATTGCTTTTTGTGGCTCTGGTGAGTAGAAGGGAGGGACTTTGTGGTTTAATGTTATGACAGGGGCTGAGAAAATCATGGAAAAAAATGCCAGAGGGAGGAAGAACAGTGAGAAAGGCCTGGATTATTTAATACCACTGTGGGGAATGTCAGTAACCATCGAAGGAGGGCTCAGTTTCTGTGCTGATTGTCTTGGGTTAGGAGAGAGAATCAGGGCAGGATGTGGTGCTGCTTAACACAGCAGAAAACTGATGTTTTTGCTGCTACAAAATGGGATTCTCCTTGTGTGAATTGGAAACCGGTGTGTATTATGAGAGGGAAAGGAGAGGGAATTTAAAAAAAAGGATAGAATAAAACTCAGCTGCAAGTGTCTGTCATTGCCTGGAAAAGGCAGTCTTCAAGAGCAGATAAAAGGAGCAAACATTTAATACCTTGTTCTGCAGGCAGATAATGATAAGTGTTTTTAAAAGTGACATAAATACATGCTTCAAGATGTGCCTTTCAAAATTGCCAGCCTCAATTGGTACACTGACATAAGCTGTCAGTTTTAACTGAAGTCTTGAGTTTAGCTATTTTAGCTGAAGTCTTGAGCTTAATAACCAGGCATATGTTTTGTGACAATTAGATGCAGATAGTGATATATTTTTTAAATTTTTCTTTTCCTTATTAATGCTGCTGCTGTCTCAGTAGTTTATTACTCAGTAAAAATAAACCCTTGTTGTCTTAGGTAATACCTTAAGATGTTACCACTGTGATAACAGCCCTTCCCTGTGCAGGACCAACAGCACCTGCTTAGCAACTGAAGATGCTTGCTTGCAGATGAAATTTGGTATGTACAGTGTCCCACAGACCTAAAATAAACCCACTTGGATCAGCTTGCATGGCCTGGACACCTCTAATCTGGCCCTAGCATGCATTTCTCAGCCTCCCTCAAAAGGGGCTTGCAAATACTCCTGAAGGTCATGCTTAATTCCAAGCAATAATGTAATATTTAAATAGTGAAGTTGTAGCTGTACAAGCATGTAAATAAATAGTTGGATATCCAGATTTTACAAATAAACAAACAAAAACCCACCCAAGGGAGCTGGAAAAAAATAAAGCCAGCATTGACTTTAAAATACAATTTGTTACTCTTTGAAAACAGCTAAGGGATGTGTAGCCCACAGAATAAAGCTGCAGACGAATGGCTCAGTCATTTATAAATTGACACTATTAAAATAAATTCTCTTTTCCTGAGGGTAAAGTGATTTGTGTCTCAGGAGGGACATCATTAATTAGATCAGGTTGCTCAGAGCCTGGCCTTGAATGTTTCCAGGGATGGGACATCCACCACCTCTCTGGACAATCTGTGCCAGTGCTTTACCACCCTTATCTCCTCTTCCAGCTCTGCCTTCTGCACATTTCTTCACTGAAAGCCTTGTCAAGTGCTGGCCCAGCTGCTCAGGGCAGTGCTGGAGTCCCCATCTCTGGGAGGATTTAAAAGCTGTGTGGATGTGGCACTTGGGGACCTGGTCAGTGGAGGGCTTGGCAGTGCTGGGTTAAAGGTTGGACCTGATGATTTCAGAGGTCTTCTTCAGCCTAAATGATTCTGTGAATGCAGGCTGGGCTGGCTGGTGATGCCAGGTATCACTCCAGCTCCACCCTGTATCTCCCAGTGGGCCATTTGCACTTAATTTGGTACACACTCCTAAATTCCTAGTGAAGGTAAATTTGGAAACTTCTAAACATTTGAACTTAAAAAAGCAAGTATATGGCTGTGGCAAAAACTAAACCATAGGGCTGATGCTGGGGGCACAAATGACCCATGAACTACAGGACACAAGACTTTTTAAAAAGTGTCCCTTCTGGGGAGGGTGAGAGGCCAAGCCCAGTGATCTGTCCCTGAAATTTCATCTTGAATTCTTGCTCCCAGTTTGATATGAAATTGGGGGTTCATTTTATACCTTAGTAGCCACTATTCTGCAGAGTGCTGTGTGTGGGACTGTGGTCAGACCTTCCACTCTTTGTACAGAATATTCCTTGGTGGGAGGTTTGTGCAACACATTTCTGGGAGTGGGGTGGAAGAACCAGAGCATGCAGCCTCTGCCTCCCTCCACTGCCCCCCAGTGCAACACAGACCACAAGGCCTCCCTCCAGTTTCTGTGTTTACACCATGGGCCCTGTCACAGATTGAGCTTTGCCTTCTCCTCGCTGTTTTATTCTTCTAACAGTCTAAGCAGTGCTTCTCTCTGCACCAAAAATGGTGTTACTGTCAATACTCTCTTAATCTGTTTAATTTCTTTTGTTCCACAGGTAAATTGAGAACTTTCTCCTGCTGGAAGGCATCCCAGTGCAGTGTGAATGAAATTGCTGATTTCTTCCAGTTGGATAATTTTGAATTCTTTTGCTGCCAACACGACCTGTGCAACGAGGGTGCAATTACTGGGGTTAACAAAGCAGCCTTCAGTATTGCCTCAGTAATGGCCATGTTATGGATGCTCCTGTAATAATCCTGGTTTGTAAGCTGTCCTTTCAAGTTGAAATTACACAAAACCATTAACTCTTTTCTATATTGCATATTTTCAGCTCCTGTCCATAGGCAGAAACATTCCCTTGTGATTTTAAGTAGTTTCCCAGAGTTCTGTCTGTTATATCACTGTCTCCATTCTTGGGAAGGAGATGTGTGTTGTTGTCAGTTACTGGGTGTTTTGACCTGTCCCCCTGTTCATGGGGAAGATCAGCTCTTGTGAAGTCATGTCATCTTGTGGAGAACCTGGGCAAACTCCAGTGGGTGATGTGAAGGAGAAGGAACACTACAGCTTTTCTGCTGGAAACTGTCCTTTTTTTTCCTGTCCCATAAACTGTCATTATTTTTGGTTGGCATTTCTGTGGGTTTTGATAGGTTTTCTTTGGAACCTCCTTGTCACAGAGCAAGCAGTGGATTTGCCCTCAAACACAAGATGTATTGGATCACAAGTGTACCTTGCTGCAGTCTTTGTGATGAGTATGGAAATATTCCATTTCAAATCATGTAAACACTTTGTTCCCATCACTGTACCCTTTTTTTTTTACAAGCCAATGATATAACCTTGTCAAGTGCTGTTATTTTGGGAGAAAGCATCTACATTTCTTAAACCAAAACCAAAATACTGCTATAAGTGAGAAACACTTTTCCTTTTTTTTTTTTTTAAATATATATTTCTGTGAGCACGTAGACAACATGTGACAGCTTCTTTTTTGATTTTCCTCATATGTTATCCATGCCTAGGATTTTAAGTGAGCATGTGCTTTGCACTGAGTATTTATTGGTGTACTGAAAATTAATTATAAAATGCTAAGGAGTTGAAATGGCACATGTAGGTTACTTCCCCACCTAGTTAGCTTTTGGGTTTTGTTGAAAACAGCGATGTGTAAAACCTTAACCCTTGAAGCTTCCACCTAAGAGTATTAAAATCTTGCAGAACTTTCTTTCCATAAATGCCAATGCACAGTATAGGTGTGTATTTATATAGCATGAATAAAACCTGCTCCATCTGTAGGTGTGAGGGGTCTGGAGCTCAAATACTGAAATATTTAACCTTGCTCTGCTCCGTGATGGAGACAGACCTTCGGACATCTCTGGCACCTGGTGACCCTCTCAGTCAGGTGGGATGCCAGATCCTCCTTTTTCCTCTTCTGGAGCTGCTGGCATGTCCCTGCCAGAGTTGTGTCCATTGCCAATGGGATATCCTCTTCCTGAGGACCCTCACTTGTGCTCCTGACACCAGTGACACCAGTGACACCAAGGGTGTTGTTCCAAATCCCCAGTGTATTCCCAATGTACCTTTTGGTTGAGCTTATTGTAGCTATGAAAGTGGCCTGGGATGTCTGCCATCACTCAAAGTATGGAATTTGTCCTGTCTTTGATTAATAAAAATGTCAAAAAAGAAGAATGTGGAGTGTGTGGTGATTTATTGGTATTTAGAATTGGACCGAACTCCAGCTATTTCCATGGTTCCCATCCAGAGACTCAGCAAGTTCCAAGTAGTCTTCTCTCCTTCCTTATTTTTATTTCCCACCTGATTAAAAGCAGACACTGGAAGACAGCAATTTCTGCACAATGACATTTTCCACTTTTGCAGCACCATTTGTCAAACTCAGGCTCATTTCAGATGAAAAAGTGTTAAAGCACTGACTCATTATAAATTGGGGGAAGGTTTGTAGCAGAGAGGTATCTTTTGTTGGACAAGATGATAGATTCCTTGTGTTTAAATCATCCTGATGGCAGCATTTTTTCTCTATTATGTTGTCAATGTCTCTTTTTCAATGGTGGCACTTTTCAACTTGTTTCATTGCTGTATGGCCTGCATATATAAAATATTCCCCTTTTTTGAGAAGTTCAAAAACAAGCTCTGCATTTTGTCTGTCTAATCTTCAAGCAATCATTTTTACTATTTCTTTCTTGATAGCCTAGAGCACTTTGTCTAATTTATCATACTTTTTTGTTTCTCTTCTAGAAGAAGGCTAAGCAACAAGTCCTTGTCTTTCCAATGTGTTGCTTTATTTATTTATTTATTTATTTTTTTTTTTTGGTAAAGATCAACCAGAACATGATTCAATTCCTGTAAGGTTTGCATTTCCTGAGTCTGGCTGTGTTGACTGCTGAGCCCTCTCCTGCAGTCTGTTGAAGAGTGACTGCTCCTTGAACTTTGGCACTTCTCCCCCTGCTGCTGCTGTGTTATGCCCAGATTTGCTGGCCAGTCCCCAAAGAGGACCATGAAATCCAAGAGAGCCACTAAAACCTTAGCTCAAATATTAAAAATGGTTCAACCCCAAGTCCACCAGGACCCCCAAGTCCTCTGCAAAGCTGTTTGCCCCTGGTCAGCCTCCAGCCTGTGCTGGTGCCTGGGGTGATTCCCAGCCTTGGGGGTGGATGTCACAAAGTGGAGCCTGAAACCCAGGAATTCCTAACTTTTGGCCCTCCCCAGTGGGAATATCAGCCAGATATTCGTGTGGTTTAGCTGTGTCCTGTAAGACCCAGGATAATGCAAATGCAAGATAAACTAATGGTGAGCAGCTGTGCCACTGTGCAGAGGTGTCTGTTGCCCTCTGCAGTGAGTGCTGGGTAACTTGTCACTGTTGTTGGGCTTGTTTTGGTCTTATTTTGTAATTATCTGAGTGGTTTGCTCTGTTCTGAGTTAGTGGCATGAATAAAACCTCATCTTTGATTGTGCTTTTTATGCCAATACACGTATGTTTAGGTACTAATGGTCATCTGATCATCCAAGAATATTCTCCCCATAGCTACTTCTCAGTTGCACTCATAACCAGCAGTCACTTTTTTGGGGAGGGAGGACACAAGTTACATAGGAACAAGAAGGTAACAAATGGAAGCTGCAGCAACAGCAGGAATTCATTCTTATGGTCTTTTTTTACCATTAATCCTTCCTCCAAGTCCTCATGGTGGTGACCAGGTGTCCTTTGACTTGAACTCAGGCACGGAGAGAGCTTGGAAGCCTCCTGGTACTGGTAGGGTTGTGGGGCTTGATATACCTGGTTGAGAGGAATTTGGCTTTATCCCATGTGAAATCCTCCTCTAGTTTCACCACCCCTCATCAAAGATGAGGTGGGATGTCTCTGTGTTATTTCAGGATGCAGGAAATTGTGAAAGGAAGCAGATGCACGGGGAAAAGCAGACAGCAATTTCCTCCCACTGCTTTTTGGTGTGAGAGGAATGAGGAGGCTGACCAGTGAGAAGCTTGATTTTTGTAAAAAGGAGTTGCTAAGATAATAGAATAGTCCCAGCAGAGATCTGCACAGTTGCACTAACTGGGGCATCTGGATGCTGCTGTTATATAAATATTAAATGCATTTAACAAGAGCAGCGTTCCTCCAGCTGGAAGAGAGTTTAATGTGTCTGAATGTCTGGGTGTCTCCAAGGGCTTGGATCTCACTGGTAAATACAGTCAGTCCTAAGCTGGCATCACAGCAGGGGAGTTTGGCTATGCCTAAACGTCCAAGAAAGCACTGTCTGTGATATCCCCACATTTACTGAGGCAGAAATGATCACACTGCACTTTCTGGCTCAACACGAGGTGGATATTGCACCAACAGGACAGTGCTAACACCATTCTGCATTTTAGAGAGGGAGAAGGGAGCCACTGATTGGCTCTGAGATCCCCAAAAGAAGTGCATTGTCATTCCCACTCCCGTCTTTCCAAGAATAATTGATACATTGGGATAAAATGAAGACCTGCAGATGATATTACTATATTATTTTTATAGGTATGACAACTTACAGCATAGGGAAAGCCTATGCTATAAGTTTCCTGAAGCCTAGGAAAGGGCAAATTAAAAATGCTTTTAGTTTCTTCCTCCTAAGTGGAATGATTTAAAAAAAAAAACCATGTTTGGAGCAAAGTTCCCTTCTCAGATAACAAAATCTCTGCATGTGATCCAGTGCTGGTTCTATTTAAGGAATAAGGAGCCTTGCATTGATTTAGATGCTTCTGAACCCACAGCCCAGCACCTTGTGAGTCTTCATGGCACACTAGAGCTGTTCAGGAATGACAACTTCACCATTCCTCGCTGCACAGGGCTGGTTTGATGCCTGATACAATTCCAACCAGCCCCTTACACCTTTTTGGTGGCTAAGGATGAGAGTGAAGCACCTGCACTCCCACGTTCTCCTCTCTCTGAATACTCACAGGTATTCAGAGGTGCTGCTGTGAGGCTGGTTTGGAGAAAACCATGGAAACACTGCAGGATGGGGGTAAAATCATGAAGGTTACAGGTTGAGAGGATGGATGCTGTGGTGAGATTCACTGTGGGATTTGTTTTGGAGACTGCTGCAAACCACAGAAACCTCATTCTCCTGGGGATCTCTCCAGGGAGAGCTCTGCGCTGCATTCGAGCCCGCAGTGCTGGAGTTCACTCCATGCTCAGAATCCTATTTCCAGAGATGCTAAAGTCTTCCAGGGAACTTCAGGCATCCATCATCATCAGCTGTCATGTTCCTAAGTGGTCAGGGCTTGGGTGAGAACACTCACAGTGCCATCATTCAGCTCGCATCCGAAATGAGCGACGATGAGGAGTGTTGCACCAGGGAAAGATTAAAGTGATTAAAATGACAGCCACGGCATGAAACCTAATGACTTCTAAAGATGGGTTTCTTCCTTCCTGCTCCCAGCCGTGGTAATGCTGCAGGATCCTTTAAATTGAGGTTTGTTCTCTGTTCTGTGGGATGAAGTGATGCTTGTCTGGGGAATGGTGGGGCTGTAGCCCAGAACCCAGTGCCAGGTATCTCCAGAAAGCTGCAGACTGCACACAGATTAAAGGACTATCTAAAAGATTACAAAATGCAAAATAAAGAAGCTGCTGCTGTCAGATATGAGGCACAGCTTCCTTTTGTACCTGTATGTTTTACCCTACAGCAAGCTGGAGGTGGTTTTCATTTTTTCTGCTTAGGAAAAGGATTTTCAATCCACTCCTTTCCCCGAAAGTGAGATCAATTTAACTACTGTTATGAAAATTCCCTTTCCTAATAATACAGCAGCCAGTTTTTCTACTATGAAGGTGTTTTAACTTTACCTATAAATAGCTATCAATCACGTTATACATTGCAACGTCCTGAGGTGGTGGAATTTTACTGGACACTTCGGCATCGCTCATGTGGAAATAAAACAAACTAAAGGAAAGTTTAACCTGGGACGAAGGCCTTTACTTTGGGGTAATGACTTTAAACTGAGAGTGAATTCAGAGTAGATATTCGGGAGAAATTCTCTGCTGTGAGGGTGGTGGCGAGGCACTGGCAGAGGTGAGCAGTTAATAAATACCTGGCGATGCGTGGAGAGACATCCGTCTGGCTCGTAGGTCCCCGCTTCCTCACAGAAAAAT
>VZTR01021975.1:0-49239 GCA_013400775.1 Chaetops frenatus | reverse complement strand
AAAAAAAAAAAAAAGCTTCGGAACAGCGGGAGCTCAACGGGCCCGCGGGCCTGACCCCGTGTGGGAGGCGGGCGGTCCTCCCCGCCGCCAGGGGGCGCTGCGGCGGGAGGAGGGGGAAAGAGAGCGGGGCGGAGCCGCTCCCGCGGGGCNCATTGCCGGGCAGGAGGGGTTGGAAATACGGGAGAGGGTGGAAATGGCACATTGGAGTTCTCTGCGCCCCGCATGCACCTGCACTGCTCTGACCTGGGTCGCTCTCACGAAATAGTGCTTTCTGTCTTCCTTTCTCTCTTTTTATATATATATATATTTAATGGAAACTAAGTAATAATTCCTATTACTATTTAAATGAGGTCAGTGTGACTAAGAGATGGTGTTTATAACAGGTCCAATTAAAGCTGTATAAACGTCTCATTATATTTTTACAGAGTGTGTGTGGTTTGGTTAACACTGCTTCAGTTTGTGCTGTGTGTTGTATGTTCATGCAGATTTTGGCCAAGGTTTTGTCCAGGAGCTTTTAGTTCGTGTATGGCACAGATGTTTTGGAAACAAATTTAGTTTGTCCAGCAGAAGAACCGGCATCTTGGTGGCTAAAAGCAAAGGTGTGCTGTTACAAGGAGAAGATAATTAAATAAAAAAGGTTTTCTTTCAGTGGGTGTGTTTCCAGCACGGAATTGTTTCAGGAAGTGGGTTTAAAATAATATTAGGCTTGCCTGGGTTTTTACACAATTTGTTTTCCTGCTGTAGGCCTGTGGCAGAGAGGAGGGAGGGGACTGCCATCACCTTCCTCAGTAGTGAGAGCTGGAAGGAGCTGCTGCCCAAATCTGTCATGTGCCCCTTGAGCTGGGCCCTGTGGTCTCTGACTCAGGGCACTGAGGAGGCTGGAAAGTGCCCCTATGAATAATACATGATTAGTTTATTTTTGCTGGATTTGGCTGCAGCTGGCAGGGGCTGAGTTAGGAAGGCAAAGCTGCCACTGGGGCTTTTCTTTTTGGCAACATCCCGTTGTGATCAGAGCTGAAACCTCAGTTGTACCTTGGAGCATCAGGAGAAAGTTGTTTTACAAAATTAGGCGGCATCTGTTGTGCCTCATGGAATTTGTGGAAGAGAAAAGAATTGAGGGATTGCAGCTTTAACTTGCTGTCTGTACCCCAGGAAAATAGCAGAAGCCATCCTTGGTTGATTTCATGCTGGGTAGGAAAGGCCTGATCAGTTTTGTTTCCCAGAGCTCGATTTGGAAAACTTGTCAATGTTCAGTGTCACTGATGTAAATAAAAATAGGCCAGGAAGGAGCAGTTGAGGTATTCAGGTAGGAATGCTGGCAGGTGAGAGCAGCAAAATGATTCCATCAGTCAGAGCTGGAAATGAGCTGAAATATTTACAAATGCACCACCGTGTTCCATCTGGTGAGTCATTCTGGCCTCTTTGTACCTGGGTGAGCCTTTCATGTGTCTGGAAGTGAGCTTTTCACTGGGAACAGGTTTGATGTTACAGCTCTGGAGTAGTTATGAAAGGAGGCTTCTCCTTACAGGTTCTGTAATTCCCATCCCCATGCCCGTGGCTGCTTTTCATGTCAGCACAGATCCAGTCTGGCCTTGCAGGTGATGTGGGCTGTGGGTTGCAGTCTGTGATTCCTGGGTTTGCCTTTGAAGTGATGAAGAGCTTTAAAAGCAGCCTCTGCTATCAGGCTGCATTCTTTGAAAGATAAGCTGTGTGCTAATGCTTGCTGTAAACTCCTTTCCAAACTCAGGCTTGGCCTGTGGATGCCCAGTTCAGAAGTCTGTGATACAGAATGGGAAGGACACAGGAATTTCCTCCAGGTGTTGCTAGTTGAGAGTGACAATTACTGAGCAGGTGCAGTGCTGGTTGTACTTTTCAGAGAAGCAACAGTCACAGCAATTAAGTCAGTTTTATTTTATTTAATGGTTTTAGCCTTAGTGTGTGATTTTCTAGATGTCTGCATCGATGTTATCCCTGTTTTCCTGCAGTGACAGGCAGTGTTTAAGGTCAGGTTAAATATTAGCAAACTATATGTGGTTTGTATCTTCTATTGATATGTTGGAGAGGCAGCTGTGCTGAATAATACTCCATGGCATTTACTCTTTAAAGACTTCTCTGGATTATTTTTGGTAGTATTGGCATTTTACTGGCTGGCAGTTTTTAGAAAAGGCACGTTGTGCATATTTTGTACATAACAAGAAGTGTTACTTCTCAACAACTGGTGGTGTAGTGAAGTTCAGAGGTGCTGTCAGAATTGAACAAATCACTGTCAAGCATTTCACAATGAGATATGCAGAGGTATGAATTAATTACAGTTATTTGAGTCCCTGATATTTACTGTGGTACTATTTCATTTATGTTTCCATAGCCATCGTGGAACTATGTGGAAATGGGGTAGTGGAGATGATTCTCCTTCCAAAACAGCAGTAAGTCCTGAATTACTCTTAATATCTTTATAAGATTCTCTGACACAGAGAATCTTCCATTTTTCATACACTAACCATAAGTATTTGCTCTTTTATAAAGCAGTTGTTTGACTGGTTTTACCATGACAGTTGTAGGGCTCTAAAAGTCAGGTTGTGTCCTTGTTTCTACATAATCTCTCATGCCTACCACAGCTGCTGTGCTTGTCCTCACTGTGCTTATCCTGCCTTAAGGAAACATCTGTAGGAATTACATAAGTTCCATCCCCAGTGTGTCTTTGGGTAGAGTAGGTTCAATATCAATATTTTATGGGTATTTATTTTATTCAGTGGCACTGCTGGCTGCCACAGCACAGATCCAGTGAATGAGGAAATTCAGGTTTTCATACCTAGAATGCATGGATAGTTTGTGCTGTATTTCAAGCCAGTATTCCTCAAGCAGTTCATAAATTGTAGAATCCCACGTGTAAAAACAACCCGCTGTGGGGGACGTGCAATCCACGGAAGTTTCAGTATCGCACTTGCTGTCTGTTGTAATAAACTGAGACAACAAGTGCTGGCATTCGAGGAGCAGTGCTGTGTGCCCCACTTGGCTGTTTGGAAGCACCCTGAATATTCCCCCCAGGCTGAATATTGCCCTGAATAATTCCCAGGCTGAACATTGCCAGGCTGCAGGCTCGCGGGCCGTGGGCAGCGCGGCGGTGACGGATCTGACGGAGCAGCTGACAAGCACTGAGCAGCTGCTGGCACAGCTAAAGGAGCTCATCAGGGAGAAGGATGCTGAGCTCCGGAGCAAAGATCTTCAGTTAAAGGTACAGTGCATGTCAAAAGTGTTGTTCAGAACCCCCCTTTCAGTGCTTTTTGTCATGTTTTACGAGGTGCTAGTCTGTTACAGCAGCGCTGGGATGGTCACAAGGAGCTATGCTGGGGCCTGGATATCAGTGCACGTCTTCTGTTCCAGGAAGAATTTAATATCCTGAAGGCTTTTCTGGGACTTGTTACTCTTCTTTAAAAAATCATAAGGTTGATCTCTTCCTGTGAGAGACTTTTTTGCCCTTTTTATCTGTAGTTGTGATCGGCCAAGTGTTAAAATACTGCATATTTTAAAACTCACTGTGAATCAAGTTCTCTTTAAGCAAAATGAAACAAGCTTTTACACTATTAAGAAGCTGTCCTTTTGTATTTTTTAATTACAAATTAATTCATTGTTCTCGTTAAAAAAATCAAGCCTAGAATTTGTATTGCTATGAAAAAAATAGGGAAATTTATATCATCAGGCTTTGAATTCTATACAGTAATAACCACCACGTGCAGGGAGTTTAAATAAAGAAAATGAAATAATGAAAATGAAACACTGTAACGTCTCTTCAGGGAAGATATTTTTTGTTAATAGTTTCAGATTTCTCCCTCTTTTTTTTTTTTTTTTTTTTTAAATGGAAGAATTGAAGCAGGCAGTTGTCCATGTAGCTAATTTAGTCCATTATGACTTTGATGTTTGTAGGAGGAGAAGGAATCTGCTGATGCCAAACTTTCCAAGCTGAAGCTGCAGAACAAAGCCAAGGTTGCATCATTAACCTCTCAGCTGGAAGAACTTAAGAAGCAGTTACCAGGGGCAGGAGGCTTAGAGGCCAAAGCAGAACCAAAAAAGGTAAGGTGTCCTTACATTTTAAAGCAGATATAATTTCTGGAGTGCTGTAGGAAGTTTTCCATGCTGGACTCAATGGGGAAATTCAGATTTTGAGCTGAGTCAGGTTAGGATCAGGGTAGACTGAGTGGGTGCTGTGAGTTCATCTGTGTTTCTATTAAATTCTTCGATTTTTCAATAGAAATCCAGAAAATTGCACATTCCCTTCAAATTGTTTTAGTAAAAAAGTTCTTACTGCTTCATCCTTTTAACAGCTTGAACTTTTGACAGATGTGAATCAGGCAGATAAGGTTTGGAGAAGAAATGAAAACAAAACCTGTCTTGTTCCTTAGGAAATGTAAAGCTGTCCTTATGAGCAAAATGTAAATGAAGTGTTGGAAAGTGACAGGTGTTTTACTGTTAACAAGAGAGTCTCAGGTGTGTTTGTAGTAACACAGTTGTGCAAGTAGACTTGTATTTCTTCAGAGTAGGACTTCATACAGCTTCTGAAATAACTTTAGTGAGGCTTTAGTTTTTCAGGAAAATTTGTATTTTAAAGCTGTGCTGAAAGGGATCGATAGCAATCAGTTTGTTGCAGTCCCCAGTTGTCCTCAAAAATGTGCAGTAACTATTTACTCTTCTGATCTTTTTTTGTTAATAAAACATATGCTTAGCAATTGCACTTTGTTTCTTACAATGGCAGATAATGTCTATAAAACAGCAATTACACCTGTGGAGATTCTGATTAAAAACATGCTTGGGAATGGTTGAATTGACATTTTTTTTTTCCCCTGTAGTCCCGTTTTCCCTCTGAGATACATGGACTACACTTGCCAGATTATTTCAGTTTCAATTGCCAGAGGAAGTGAATCTCCTTGCTGCACATTCCAGTTGACTTTTTAGCAGAAATTATCATGAATAATTTAAATACAAAGACTTCTATAAGCTTAATAAAAATCCTGTGCCAGCTTCTACATGGAATATGAAATGTGTAAGAGAACTTATATAGCTTAAAGTCTGCTTTTTTCACCAATATTGTCTGACTAAGTAGAGGTACAGAGTCCAGGAGTTACCTGTTCCTAGGATGCAAACCTTCCTGTTTTTTCAGGCATCAAAAGATGGAGACCAGGAAAATGCTGCAGCAAATCGAGGGAAAATATTAGTGCTGAGAAGGAGAATTGAAGAGCTGGAATCCCAGATCACACAAAAAAATGAAGAGTTACAGGAAAAGGTGCTGTTTTGTATGACGTGACTTTTCACATTTGTGGTGTAGGATTATGTTTCAGTATGTTTATTAAAGTATATATTTAATTCTGTGCTACTGAACAGCTCTTCTGGGAGTTTTGTGTTGAGGAATTGTTATGTTACAGCCTCAGCAAGGGCAGTGGGAATTCTGTCACTGTGCCTTCAATGAGCAGTGAATCCTGGATGAATGGAATAGGATACACAAAGATGAGCTTTGTGGGCCAGTGTTACATTTAAATCTTGCATTTTGAACAAAAGTACTGGTTTGCTTCAATTTTTCTCATTGGAAAAATAGGTCATAACATGAATAAATGTAGGCAAGGGCTGATTTCATGTTGTGATGTTTTGTGGACAGAACTTCCCTGGGGAAGGTGGCAGGAATGGGAATGCTGCAGAGTTTGAGAGAGACAGGTTCAGTAAATAAAGATTACACTTCAAACAGAACCAGTTACAGATCTGATGGTAATTTGTGGAGTACTCTGAGCCAGGCAGTAAGGAAATGATGCAAACCATTCTTCTGTGCTGGAGGTGGAAGCACAGACCACAAACAATTCTGCTTTTTTGACCTTCAGGATGCTGAGCTGGAGGCGCAGCGGGGCCGTGGGGCTGACATGGATGCCATGCTGGCAGAGAAGGAGAAGAAGCTGGCTGAAAGGGATGCTTACATCAGGGATCTGCAGGTGGCCTGTGGAGCCAGTGATGCTGCCAATGAAATATTCCTGCCCAATGAAGAATTGAAGGTATGCTAGCAGCTCAGTTATAAAATCTCTCTAGAGGTTTCAGAAAACCAACAAATTGGTGGTGTGGTCATGTGGTCAGTCCCTTTCTGAAACACAGGTAATTCATGTGAATAAAAATTCTTTACTGACTGTCTTCATTTCTATATATTTACTTACTTATTTTGGCCTTACCAGAGAAGGACTTCATGATTGCTATATAATTTTTCTCCTAATTCTCTCTTTGGTTTGCTTTGTAAAGAACCAGCTGGCAGCTAAAGAGTCATCACTGCAAAGCCTGGAGATTCTGGTGCAGAACCTTACCAAGAAGGTGGGAGACAGTGAAGAAAAATGCAGCTTGTTCCAGGAGCAGATTGAGAGTCTGAAAAATACTCAAAGCAAGGAAAGGGAGCGTTTCCAAGGAAAAGAAGCTACATACATGGAAAATGTAAGTAAATGTAGGATTCCAAAAGTTATATGCAGTTCCTATGAAAGTGGTAAGAGAGCTCCAAACCACATTGGCAGTAGAATACAGGTGTTTGAGGAGGGCTTGGTTGATAGAAACTTGCTAGGAGTGAACATAAGTGACTAATTAGTGTATTTACTGTTAATGAAAACAAAATTCAGAATTAATTTCGAGTCCATTATCTTGCTGTACCTTTAATTAGACAGTTCAGTGGGGTTTTATTACAGTTTATGGACTGGTTTCACATTTATTTTCTTTGTGGTTTTAGGTACGTGTCTTTCAAAATATTATCCAGGAGAAGGAAAAGGAGCTGGAAGCACAGAGAGAAAAACATGAGCAGGAGCTTTTTAGATTAGCTGCTAAATCTGATGCAAGTGCTGACCTAGAACAGGTACGTTGCTCTGGAAACTCAGCAGCTTGAATTGAGAATCATGTAATTACTAAATTCTGTGACACAGTTCAAGTGTCTGGTTGGGAGAATAAAAATAAGCCTTTTATAGATTGCCTGATTATTTCACTCTTTATTTTTGGTAGCTACTAAAGGCCTTGAAACAGAAGCTCCATGAAAAGGAAGAAGTCATGCTGGGAAGGACACAGGTGATTGATGTCCTGCAAAAAGAGCTGGATGCCAAAGACCAGCAATTGAAAGTAAGAAATGCCATAAAAGGAGCACAGATGAAATATTTGACAGTGGTAGGAAAATTACTTTGCATTAAAATCATAAATGGTTTTTGTGCTGTGTTGTTTTTTTCTTTAACAGGAGATTAATGAAAACCTGAAACGTCTTCTGTCTGAAAAAGAAAACCTCCAGTCTAAACTGGATGCTGAGAAACATGTAATGAGAGCCCAATTAAAAGACATGATGGAGAAACATGAGCTTGAAATGACAAAAGTTAAGGAGAAATACAATGCTGAACTGCATGAAATTCAAGAGAAACATGAAACTGAGCTGCAAGAGAAAGACCAGGCCCTGGTTCAGCTTCAGAAACAAGTGGCAGAGTTGAGTGGTGGTGGACAGGGTAACTCCAAAGAAGTCAAAGACCTGGAATCTATAACCAAAGAGAAGATGGAAGATTTGGAAGGTATCCTATTTAAACAGTTGTCACTGAGAATATTAAAGGTTTCTTTGCCCCAGACTTTTATGTATTTAGAGCAAATTTTGTACCTATTGCAATTAGAACTGCATGAAATTTGATGGAATATTATTGCCACACTAATAAATCAAATTCTATAATAATAGACTTAGAGGATCACCAAGATAATCACATAAACTATAAATTTTTCACTGCTTCTAATTCTTATGTTTTTCTGTAAATGCTGTTGTCTTGTGTGTGTAACTTCCAGTTGCTAAAGGAATTACACACAAGGTTTATATGAAAAATCTCTACAGTTTTAAATAATTTCTGCTTCTTGTTTCTTAGTCCAAGTGAAATTGAAAACAGAAGAGGCCAGCAAATCTGAAGCCAAGTTTTTGAAAATGAAGGCTTGGTCTAAATCAAGAATCAAACAGCTGGAGGATGAACTGAAAAATGTATGTGTAGCTTTGTTTAATACTCTGTGTCTTTCTCCAACTACTGTGCTTGGATATTTGATTGGGAAAAAGTAAACTATGGGGTGAATAGAAAGTTAAAATAGTTTACTCCAAAGTTGATATGTATAAATGTACATGTATAATGTTTATATGTATTAATGTATAAAAATGGAATGGACTTAAAATGTTTATATAAAATTAAATTTAACCCAAAAACCACTACAAACTGGTGTTACCAGCATTCAGGAGTAAATTTGTTAGAGATGAGCTGCTGTATTGCACTATAAATATTAGAAAAACAGCTATTCTAGATGCTGCTAAAGAACAAGAAAAAAAAGGTTGCATTGGCCTTGCTGTGATTTTGCTGTGTTTGAAACCCCCCAAAATGTTTTTTCTTTCAGTTTTCCTCCAAGAACAATGATGTATCTGCCTTAAACAACCGTGTGTCAGAATTGGAAGTTGAAAATGAAGAATTACAGTCAAAACTGCAGTCATTGCATGAAATCAGAACTCAGAATGGTAAAAGAAAATGTTTTGCAGGTGATCCAAAGTAGAGAGACAAAAATAGATTATTTGTGTCTTCATGAACCAAATTTATTATGTTTTTGTAGAAGAACTGCTGAAAAAGCTGGAGCTCTATGAAGAGCAGCAGAGGAAGCTGCAGGCTGATCTTGACCAAGTTACAAAGAGAGCAGCTTCACAGGTTGACTTGAAAATTAATTTGCATGAGTTACTGATTAATGGTGCTAATTAGACTTTGACAAGTGTGTCAGTTGGATTTTGGAGCTGAGAGTTAATTTATTGATAAGTGGAATTGTCAGTGTCAGTGGCTGTTCAGTTGGAGAAGAAGGTGACAGGTTCTGAATTACTTAAAAAGGTTGATTTCTGCCTAATATGCACACACTTCAAATTACATTTTTCCAAGCAGTTTGCTATTTATTTAGCTATGTTTAACAGGAGTCATCAAAGTGTGGCTGTTACTTTGTAGACAAAACCTTTTTAATATTTTAGGAAGTCGTGGGACTTGTTTTTCACCTAATCTACAGTATCTACAATCTACACTTAGCAGTTTCATAGATTTTTATTTCTGCAGACTGGTGAATTATGATGGTGTGTGCCAACTTACAATGTATTTACATTTGCACAGGGGTGTGGTAGATATATTTTAATACAGGATTTCTCTTGTTAGGCCAGTGAATCAGGTAGTGTGGATGAATTGCAGAGTCAGCTCTTGGAATGGCAGGAAAATGTCCCAGAGTCAGAGGAGTCCCGGGATCAAGTCCGAGAAGAGAAATCTGCCATGGCCTTGAGAATGGCTCAGATTGAGGAGGAGAGAGAAGGTGAATTGTTTTATTTCCAAAACAACAATCCTTTTTTTATAGATATCTCTGTGTGTCTGCTGTGCTTCAGTCCAAATTGATAGCACACCACCATGATTCATTTCTGTAGTCATAAAATGTGTATAGTTAGTGAAATTGCTGGAACTTGCAATTTCTGCTTTTTCCTATTCCCTCAAGTTTGTTTTTCATACATTCATCTTGTTTTATAAAATTTTTATTAAGTAGGTGTGCTGTTCTGTTTGCCAGTTGAGCTGCTCCTCTGTAAGACTGCTTGAAAAACTTATTGTCTGCATATGATAAATGATAAAAATGATAAAAAATCATATTTTATCAATGATAAATTGAAATATTAAAGCTGCCTGCCTAGAGCAACTGGCGATGGTGTGGGGGCCTGTGGTGTTGGCTTGAATTAGAGGAATGAAGGTGGTGCTTAAGCAAAATGTACCTGACATGGAGTTTCTCTTTAGGAAATGTCTCATTAATTCTGTTTAGGATATTTAGTGATCTCTTAGTAGGTGCCACTTGTATAGGCCAGCTGAATAATGCTCACTGGCAGTGGCTTGGAGGTGTTTAAAAAGATCAAATTACCTACAGAAAATAGCATTTCAAGTAATGTCAGGTTTTAGAGCTTGTTAAATTATTAATTAATCAGCTGATGAGAAACTGAAGGAGCTTCTATTAAAACTTATAAAAGTCTGGTTAAATTTTAGATAGCTTTTACTGCTCTTTCCATGCCATCTGAACTAAATTACTATTTTTGTCCCCTTAGTTAACTGCGTGGGGAATAATGGCAAATTTTAATGCATGGGAGCTACCATCATAATTAATCCAGTTAGTTAATATGAACCTTCTCTTTTCAATCTGTGATTGAAGTATTTTTCATTTCCATGATCCATTGGAAAGTTCAGTGTGTAAGCACAGAAATGTTTCAAGGATCACGTCTCTTACTTTTGAAGGATTTATGCTTTAGGATTGAAAAGGAAAAATACCCCTCCAATAAATCCACCTGTTAGCTCATCTGTGCTGGCCACAGATCCACATGCAATATGAATAACACTTGTAACATTTCCTCTGCCTCAGTCCAGGTTTAATTTTGCATATTTTTTTTTTCCCCTTGGGAATAGCATGACTTTTCTGTTTCTTTTTTTCCTGCCGTTCCACCTGGTGAGCCCTGAGCGTCCCTTCCCCCTCCACTCCTCCCCTGCACTGGGATTTGGGCAGCCAGGGAGAGCAGTTTCCCATCAGTTTTGTGCATGCAGGTTCCTGCAGCAATGGCCCCTTGGAATGTACTGTTGCTGATTTTTTCCTGCTCTTGCTTCTCCTTGGAGAAAATTGCCAACAGTACCTTGCAAGGTCTGCCATTGGTGGTTTGTGGTTTTTAGTAATACATGTAACAAGTGCTGGGTTTTAACTTGAGTTTCTGCTGCTTTGCCATACCTGTTTCTTCTTTTATACTAATGAAATCATCTTCATTTTTCACTGTAGTAACAGCTGACTCCATATTTATGTTGTAACTTGATCTAGAGACAGATTTCTTGGCTTGCCACAAGTGGTCATGGCTAAGAATCAAATTAATTCTTAGTGCTACCTGAAATTCAGTAGTATTTTTTAAGAAAAAAATTATATTCCATCCTATAAATTGCTCAACTTTGCATGCATTAATATTAGCTACCAATATTTTAAGCAATATATAAGTAATATGTAGCATGAATAGTGATACAAGGAAATACAGACACGTCATAGTTAGTTTATATGCAGTGTGTATCTGAACTTCTGGGAAGTTTTTCAGGTTTTTGTGTTAGATAATTGCAAATGAAAAGCTTCCTGAGCTGCTGTAAAACATTAGAAGAATGTGTTTACCCACTAATTATTGTTAAAGCAATGTTCAATTTAACTGGAAATCTTTTAACACTTGTCTGAGTGTGCTAAATCATTTTAAAGCTCCAATTTCTATACTTCCATTTTTCTTGTGACATGGCTAATTTCATTGTTTTTTTCATTATCAGATACTTAGGAGCCTAAATGTATTGGGTTCCTACATGACAGTGTCAGAGAAAGGGTTAAATTTTTACCTGGAACAAATCTTATTCTTTGAATCCCTTAACTGGCAGTTCCTGTAAGCAGAGGTTTAAGGCATATGATCAGAATTTGGCATTTATTTTTTACAGCCTTGAAAAAATATGTATAATAATAAAAATGATGTTGTAGAATCTAGAAAATACACAAAGGTGTGTAAAACACTGATGAAGTGACAGTGCAAGAAGCCAAAGTATAACTGAAATCAGAAGTGTAATCTAATTTATTGGTCCCACTTGAAAAGTGGACCAAAAAATTATTTTTTTCTTTACATTTTTTCCCCACTAATCTTTTCTTACAAGACATTAGGTGTGTGATTTTGAAATATTGCAGGAAGAATTAAAATCTAGCAGCTGCTACAGAATTGTGAGTTAAGGAAATCATTGGTGTGAGTAATCCTTGGCCATCTCAGATGAAACCAGAATATTCCCAGTAGGGCTGAATCTCCAAATAGTTCTTGGTGTTGATCTCACCGATGCATTGACATAAATTCTCTGAATTTTGTGTGCTGTGAGGACAACTGTGGATTCACGTGGTTAAACTGAAAGCCAAATTTGTAATTATCCAATTAATGTAACTTGCAATTAAAGTATGGAGCCACCTTTACCTTCCCTCCCTTTTCCTGGCTGTGCTGTTTTGTCTGCTTTGCATGGAATGTGTTGTTTCCTAATCTTTACCCTGAATGTGTTTTGTCATATCACAAAACAGATGGGAATGCACTTCAAATGACAAATCATTTCTAACAATGAGCAGGATGCATACCTAAGCTTTCATATTCTCAGTTTATTCAGTGTGTTTATTTACTAGTGAGTCTGTATTTGTCTTGAAAAGGATGATGTTACTAATTTATGATCAGATGGTTTGATGCCAGTTTGCAGTGTAACACGTGCTTGTGACTTCCTCAAATGGTCTGGCTTTAGAGCTCCTACTAAAATTAAAGTTTTTATAAAAATGAATGTGATTGTTGAGATTAAAAAGGCATCAGGTGAAAAAGCTGTGATTTTCATCATACAAATTAGGTATATTTGAACCTGGTGAATTGAATTGAGATGTAATTTGGCATTTTGATTGATTGGCTTTCCTTCTTAGTATGGTATAACCTCACCCTTTCCACTCTCCTGTATAAAGTCTTCCTTTAGAGCTGATGAAGAAGTGAAGTTAAACTTCAGTTTGCTTCTTCTTAGTGAGATACTCAGACTTTATGTTCTACATAGCAATGTTGGAGGGAAATCACAAGGTGAACGCAGTGGATTTCAATCTTTAATCTTGTTCCTGTCAGTCATTTGTAGGGACTTCACTCTGTCCCTGGTCTCTTTTCATGTAGTAGTGTCTGATATAAATGTAAATGCTTTCCTGTGGCACAAAACTGATTGAGGATGACTGGTTCTTTCCTGGCTGCTCCGATCCAGCCATAGTCTCAGGGCAGCAGGAACTGGAGGAGGAACTGGCCACAGTTCAAGGAATGGGCAGGCTGCAGCAGGCAAGAAGAAAAGGCAGTCAGACCAGCAGGAAGCTGCAGGTGGGTTCAAAGAGATGTGAGTTTATTTTTACCTGTTGTCTGTTAATAAAAATATGGAAAGTACTGTTATTTATGGGATGCTTTAGTCTTTAAAATGTTTAGGAGCTTAAGACCATAGATTGAAACTGAAAACATTGATAAATTTAATGATCATGTACATAGCCAGAAGATGAGAAACTCCAGTGGCATCACACCTCCCTCTTATTCCTTTCCACTGAAAAATCACAAACTTCTCTCTGGAGTAATTCCCATGCCTGAAGCCATGTACATGCTTCAGGTGCTAAGGCCATTTCTGGCTTCAATAAAATCTTTACAAATCTCTTTGCTGGTGGAGCTTTGCTGAAGGATTAGTGCCACTTCATTCAGGTGGACATCTAGGTAAGTGGTGCTGTACCTTGCATGAAAAAATGGTAACTTTTGTAAGAATTAGGATGTCACTGTCACATTAACAGACCATTGGAAGAATATAATTAGTTAACTGATACTTCAGAGAACTCTTAACTGTAGAAATCAGGGGACTAATTAAGGTATCCAGACATTGTTATCCATTAGCTTCTCAGATAGCTGAGGGTGTTTTTAAAGGCTGGGAGATATCTTAAAAAAAAACTGTGGGAGACCTGGCTTTTCTGGAAGTAGTAGCTGCAAACTGGGCAGACCACTCCAGTCCAGAGCAATCCCAAGTACTTGCATTTAGAATCCACATGCTGAATTTGGGGATTTTTGATTGAAACTGTGGTTTTAGTAGCAGAATTATCTTACCCCTTCTTGCTTCTTTCTTTAAATTAAACTTCCTTCTGGTGTTTTGTGTGTAGGAAGAATTCCCCTTCGATGGCAAACAATGCTTCCAAGAACTGAGTGTCACCTTGGATAGCACTGACTCAGCTGAAGGAGAAAACATGGGAGGTTGGTGGCCAGAGTACCCTTCACCCAATGCAGGTGTGATAGCGACTAGACAGTTGATGAAAGCATGCACACAGCATCTGCATTTCGTGTCTATTCTCATTTTCAAATTCAGCTAACAGCCCATTTGTGGTGTATTCTAATCTTTGTTGGATTTTTTTTGGCTTGTGTTTTTCTCCCTTTTCATTTCCAAGCATGTGCGTGCTGGATGAACTGCCTAGTTCTGGCTCACAGCTACAGCAGCAACATGGCTGAGCACTGGAATTGGATGAGCTTTGATGCCCATCAAATAGCCCATGTGGCAAGATCATGTGGTTTTCTTTAAGTTATGAGTCTTGTTCCTGTGAATGTGTTTCCAGTTTATATCACAGCTATGTTGCAGACTAGCATTCCATTCCATTGCTGTTGAATTTAAATATACAGTTTTTAGTTTTTAATGCCGAAGTTTCTGTATCAGTGATAAAGATTGCAAATACATCTTACTGTTAAGATGGAACAGGCTCACTTGCAAATTGTCAGTCCAGACCAGTTTATTAATAATTACTTAAGATATGATCCTGTAAGCACCTGATTAACTTGTGGTTAATGTAACATGAGCCACAGTATTGGTTGAGCCACAATAATGGTGGCTTAATATTAGAATATTTCTGCCAGGTCCTCTGAGTTCATGAACTCTGGAACTTTATTTTGGTTTTCCAACAGTTAAGAGTACTTTTGCCATCTAAATTTTGGGGGATGTAGTGCCTCAGGCATTCCCACTGGAAATGGGTGAGATCTGATTGTGCCCAGCACTGATGAGAACTTTGAATAAAGAGCTGCAACCATTTCTAGACTTCAGGAAATTTGGTAGACTTGTCTTGAAAGAATTTTCCCTCTTTGACCCGAGTAGGTTTACGGAGTGTGGTTGAAGAGCTGGAATTGGAAAGAAACCAACTGCAGGAACAAATACTTTTTCTGGAAGAGCGTTGCCAGGATTTGGAAGACAGATTTCAGCTTCAAGGTAGAATGGAGGCTCTCCAGGTGAGCTTTGGAGTTGTGTAAACTTGATGCAAGAGAATCATTCTCAGTTTATGTTCTTTATATTATAGCCTACAGTAAGCCAAAACTATCAATTTGCAGCTGACAGAAAATGGCTAAAACCTAATTTACATTCATTAATTGTGTTGTCAGAGAGTGTGCACATCCCATATTATGCTTTGAGGTTGAAGTCTGTTGCTTTTGTTCAGCACTTGGAGAATTATGATTAGGATTAAGCTTTATAGTGAAATAAAGCTATTTCACTATAAAGTGAATAACTATTCACTATATTCATAATAACTATTCACTATATAGTGAATAACAACACGATTTTCATAATTCTTTGTGGAGGTCTTTGCACAGAAGGTCCAGAATTAGGTTTTGTTACCACTGGCTTGAATCTCCCACTTCTTATATCCCTCAAGTTTCTTTTCTCTTAAGTGTGTGTGTGTATTTAATTTTTCATATATAGGTATGCACATTTTTAGAAAAGAAACTACTTACAGAAAAATGATTTATATATATATATGCAATCTAAACTCCAGATATTAGCTAGACATATATTTATATTTTAAAACCATTCAATGAAGGCTCCACAAAGAGCAGACAAGTTCTTTTCAAAGGAGAAGTTATTTTTAGTATTGCCTGACTGACAAATTACTGTGATAATTTGTGAACCTTGTTTTCACTAAGTGACACAGCTAATCTTGTACTCAAGCCCTTGGTGCATTACTCATAGTTCTTTATCTGTTAAGTTGCACATGTATAAAAAAGAATGCCTGGTTTTAAGATGAGAGACAAGCTTACATTAATTATTGAGACTTTTGTAACCAAGCCTTTCAATACAGGTAACGTTTGGTGTAGAGGAAGAAGGGCACCTATTGAGGGCGGTGCAGGTGTGTTCTGCCTCCTCCAAAATGCCACTTTCTTTTCATGAATGGTGACAAGTTTGCCACGTTTGTCCTACTTGCTGTTGATTCTGGATGTGTTTTGCTTTTGGTTTTTGGTTGCTGTTGTATGACTTCCTTTTTTTTTTCCCTCTATTTTTTTTTTTCTGGTTTTATTTTTGAATTGGTGCAGTGGATCTGACTAGAGTAGGAGATTTGTACTGTGTTTAAAACCCCCAAAAAGCTGTGTGAACGAAGCTTGCTTCCTTTTTTCCTCCAGCTCTCTCATGCTTCTCTGGGTGGGATAATCTCTTCATCATTGCTTTGTTGCAGAATGAAAATGAGCGTTTGCAGACTCAACTCACCCAATTGCGCAGCCAACAAGTGCGAGATGTGGAAAAGCATCAAATTCTGATCTCTGGCTTGAATGAGCAGCTTAAAGGGTAAAATTAAGATTTTTTACAACTCCACACACCATTGGCTTCCTCTGCTTTAAGCTTCAACTTCTAATGAGGAATGTAATCTCCTAAAACACTTGAAAAAACAATTACTTGACTCATGTTTCTATTTGCAGTTGTGTTATTTTTATACTTGGAAGTGTAAGTGGAAAGTGTAAAAATAATGATTCTCTCAGTCTGGGGTTAGTAAGTTTAGCAAAATTAATGCAAGATTTGTTTTTAAAATGTCTAAATTTGTATTTTCTTCTCAGATTAAGTGACAGAAATAGTTTCCTTGAAAATTCACTTGGAGAAAGAGAACAAAAACTGGTGAGCACGACAGAAAAGCTGGAGCAAATTGAAACTTTGAGAAAACTGCTTCAGGAAAAGGATGTTCTGAACAAAGAGCTTGGTGAAAAGTTTGTGCATGCTGAGCAAAAAGTAAGTTAAAATTATAGTTAGTTTTTCACTTATTAGAACTGATGAGTTTTAAGCATAACTTTCTATTTGTGTCACAGCAGAATTATTGGTGTTTTTCCAGTCTGCAAGCTTTTGCTCTGACTTCACAGTTTTCTTCATTTAATTGCCTTAAGTTTGGTATCAGGATTTCTTAGACCCAACACAGCTTTGCATGGAAGTATTTACATTTTATTGGGGTGATAAGTTATTGTTTATTACTTTCAGAGTATAAACTTAACTGTTGTGTAAACTCAATTTTATCACGCATAACATCACAATGTTAAAAGAATTCTGTGTACTTCTATCACATGAACTTCTACTTTTAATACTAAGCTGAATGAAGCCTTAAAGAAATGCAGTGTGTATGAAGTGGAGAACGTTGAGCAGAAAACAACCATCAGTGATCTCACAGAACGAGTTGCTACACTGAAAGAAAAGGTAATTCATAAAAATAATGTAAGAGAAGAAATTTTATGTTCATTTTTCATGGCCCATTTAAATGTCAGCAAAAGTGACAGCATGAGCTGCTTTAAATTTCATACGCTGAGCTTTATGTTTGCTAAAACAATCTAAAGAAGAACATCTTGAGGCTTTACATTGGGTGCAGGCTGATTATTGTAAATCCTTGTTCTATGTGTGGGCTGTAACTTCTGTTCTCCCTCTAACAGGTATTTGGAGTGTTCTTGTAACACTGTTTTCTTGCTGTTTAGACTTTGAAACAAGACAGCCTGGTGGAGTCCCTGCAGCTGGACCTGGACCAGGCAAACGAGGAGCTTGACAAGTTGAATTCAAGCCATTTGGAGGAGAGGTCTCAACTCATTCAAGATCTGCAGAAACGTGAAAGGGAAATTGATAATCTGAGAGAAGCACTGGCAGAAAAAGACAGGGAGATGTCTGCCCTGTCTCTGAACATGACAGAATATTCTGAGCAGGTTGTGATCCTGAAGCATCAAGTGCAATGCAAAGAGGAGGAGCTGCGAGCTTTGGAAGAGGCTTTATCAAAGGCTGAAAGGGAAATGCATTTGCTGAAGGAAGTACAGACAGCTGATGTGAGAGATGCCAGCGTGAAGATCTCTGCCCTTTCTGAGCAGAGTGACACCATGAGATTGGAGCTGGAGAGAGTTAGAGCTGAGAATGAAGCTAAAACCAAAGAAAATGAGGAATTAATAAGGCAGAGCACTGAGAGCAGTGTGACAATTAGAGATCTCCGCTCAGAAATCAAGGCCAATGATGTCACCTACCATAACAGGCTCACGGAGTGCCAGTCACAGATTACTCTGCTGAAAGAGCAGATCACTAAATCATCTGAAAAGCTGCAAGAAACAGAGGATAAACAAAGGAAAGAAACAGAATATTTGAAATCTCAGCTTGAGGAAAGCAATGCTCTGAAGGAAAAATGGAACAGTTTGCTTAAAGAGAAAGAGAGCAAAGCGCAGACGTTGGAAAATGAGTTAAAGTCAATTAAAGATTCATACAACAAACTGGTTTTGGAAAACGCTAAAAAAGATGAAGAGTTGGCTGAGTTATCCAGAAAGCTTAAAGAACACACTGGCCATGAGGAAACAGCTAAAAAAGAGTTGCAAGAGAAACAAGAGCTCATTATTTCATTAGAGCAGAAACTTGGGGCTTTGGAGAAGCAGAATGAAGAGACTAAACTTAAATTAACTGGGGATCTGAAAGCCAAAGAGACGTGTTGCAAAGAACTTAATGACCAATTAAATGAAATACACAAACAAATTAAAAAACAGGAGCTAGAGATGCAGGAGAAAGCTTCAGCTAATAACCAATTGCAGGCAGATCTTGAAGGGAAACAAGAAAAATTGGCAGAGCAAATAAAAGCAAATGAATATCTGAAAATAAGTATAAGTACAATGGAAAAAGAGAAGGAACAGCTAATCAGAGAAAATGAGAATTTGTCCAAACTCCTGGATGTCAAAGAGTGTGAGTTGTTAAAGAAAACCCAGGCTGTGGCAGAATTAGAGAATAAGTTATCTGTGAGCACTGCTGAGTACGAAAAAGCTCTTTCAGTACTAAATTGTGATAAAAACACTCTGGCAGAAGAGATTGAACAACTGTCAGTTGTTGCCAAGCAAAAGGAAAGTTCAGTTGCAGAACAGCTGGGGGAGAAAACAAAGGAATGTAATGTGCTGGCTGAGCAGTTGTCTGAAAGCAAGGAACAGACCCAACAGTTGCATGAACAAGTGCAATCACTGCTCATTCAGCTGAAGGAGATTAGAGATGAAGAAATAAAGAAAGAAGAAATGTTAAATAATAAATTATCTGAATGCAGTGGTCTAATCCAAGAGCTCAGCTGTAGCAAGGAAAAGAATTTACTCCTGCAGGAACAAATTCAAGGCATAACTTTGGATTTTGAAACTGCAAACAGGTCTCTAGAAGAGAAAAATCTTCAAAATGATTCATTACGTAAGGAAATGGAAGAGAGTAAGCTTTGTGTTGTAGAGTTGCAGGATGAAATAAAAAATCTTAAAGATGAAAAAACTAAATTAGCTCAGTTGGTAGAGGAAAGAGACCTGACTGTGAAAAGTCAAGGTTCAGAACTTGAGAAGATTCAGAGGCAAATTTTTGAAAAAATGGAAGAAAATACAGTGTTAAATAATCAGCTACAGCTATTAAGCAAAGAAGTGGAGGTGCTTAGGCATGAAAAGGAGGACTTTTCAAGCTTATTGAGTGAGAAGTCACATGAATGTAAATGTCTCCAGTCTGAAATTACTTCAGCAAGGCACCAAGCACAAATAGCAGCTCTAGAAAATGAAAAATTGAAAGCAGACATAGAGACAGTTAATAGTACACTAATCAAGAAGTCAGAGGAAGTAGCTGCTTTAACTTCACACCTGTCCCAACAAAGTCATAATATTTTAGATTTGAAGGACCAAATTGACAGCCTGCAGATGGAGAAGGAAAACTTCAAAATTGCCTTTGAGGAAAAAGAAACTCTCCTTTCTGAGAAGGAGGCTTTGATTCGGGAAGTGAAAGATAAAGCAGCAGGAGAGGAGCGGTACGTGGAATTCATTGCTGATCTGCAACAACAAATACAAGCCCTGAAGTTTGAAACCAATGAGCTCACACAGGCAATGCAGGAAAAAGAAAATGAATTAAGGAGGCAAGCCAAATTATTAAAAGATAAATCTGAAGAGTCTGATGTACTTAGGGTTCAACTGTCTGAGAATATGGAGGTTATTTCTGACCTTCAAAGTCAGCTTAAAAACATGAGAGAACAGTCATCCCAGTTGAGTGATTCAATTGTACAGAAAGATGCTTCTTTGAAACAAAAGGTAGATGAATACATCAGTTTAAAAGCACAGCTTTCTGAGGTACAGGATTCTTGTGTTGTGCAGGACAAACAGTTACAGCTTTTAGCCTCTGAAGTAGAACAGTTAAAAGTACTTGTTTCAGAAAAAGAATCAGCCATCAACAGTATTTCAATATTCAGTGAGAATTTAAAGATGCAACTTCAAGAGAAAGACACTGAGTGTGGTATATTAAAGAAACAGATGGTAGAGCTGGAGGAAATGAAAGAGAATTTCCAAAAAGAGATAGAGCATCAGAAGAATGTGATAACTGAGATGGACCAGTCCTTATCAGAAAAGGAATCATCTCTTACAGAAAACAAAAGTCTCCTCGAAACTCTGAAGGAGAAAGCAAGGAAAGATGAAGAGGAGACCCATTTAATTTCTCAGCTCCAAAGTCAGGTCCATGAACTAACACAAGAGCTACAAAACTCTAAAGAGCTAGTCCATGAGAAAGAAAATGCCTTTTTATCTCTACAGGAGAAAATTGAAGCACAGTACGAGCTGAGAACTGAGTTGAACCTGGCTCTTGGGCAAAAAGATGAAGTTATTGCTGGACTGCTTAATTCCTTAAAGGAGAAAGATGCCAGTGTACAGTTGGCAGAGAGCAATGTTAATGCACTTTCTAATGAGATTGATGTTCTCAGATCTAAATTAGAGGAAAGTGGAACAACCGTGAAAAACCTTACTGAGGAATGTCAGGAAAAGAACGAGAAGCTTGCTAATCATCAGAAAAATATTGATTCTTTGACTGCTGAACTTGCCTCTCTTAAAAATGAGCACCAAAAAGCACTAGACCAAATAAACACCCGGGAACAAGAACTACAGCAGAAAGAGTTGGCTGTGGAGTCTCTGCGTGTGACGTGCACTGAACAGGCAGAGAAATTGCAGTGTTTGAAGTTGGAGCTGAACAACGTGAATTCCAAATCATCTCAAGATTGCCACGACAATGCACTTTTAATAAATAGTCTGCAGTGTCAGGTGGAATCTTTAGAGAAAGAAAAAAACCTATTGCAAGATGATGTTGGTAAATTGATGGCTGAAAACACACAGCTTACTGCATCTCAGAATGATTTGCAACAGAAATTGGAAGAGCTCCAGGAAATCTACGAAAAACTAGAAACCAGTGAAAATTATTCAAGGATGCAGATAGATGCTGTCAAACTACAGATGAAGACTGAAAAAGAGAAGTTACAGATGCAGGTTAGTGTGAAGGGTGAAGAACTTTCTAAATTAGAACTTAAATGTCAGACTCTAGAACAAGGTCTGCTTGAGTCAGAAAACAAATGGGTAACGCAACTTGAAAGGGCAAGTTCACAAAATAATGATCTTACTGAGCAATTGAGCAGTTTAGAAAGTGAAATGAAATCAAAAGATAGTGAAATCCAGTCTTTGCAGCTAGAGCTGGATCTTATAAAAGAGAAATTAACTCAGAGCTTATCTCCATTACTTAGTAGTAGGCTTTTATGTAAAGAAAAGAAGACACAGACTTCAGATTCTGAACTGCAGCCAACCGATAGTAAAGCTCAGTTGGAAAAATTCTCCACTCTGGTAACTGCTATTCTGAGCAAAGAAACAGAAGGAGAACATTTGCAACTGGCACTTCTAGAAAAACAGAAAGAAATAGACACCATGAAAGATGAATTAAGAAGTATGGAGTCGCTTGAGAAGCAGAGGGAGGTGCTGCAGAGTGACATGGAAAAGATGAAGGGCAAATACACGTTTGAAATGGAATGTCTGTCAAAAGAAATGGTCTCACTCAAGGAAACATTAGGCAAACAAGAGTCTCTCCTGAAAGAAAGGGAGGAGTCTTTGGCAGAAATAAATAAGCAGGTGGAATTTCTTCAAGACAAGATGAATAAATCTGAAGAAATTGTAAAAATGAGTCAAGAACAGCTGCAGGCTGAGGGTAAAAAAGTAGCAAGTCTTCTTGAAGAAATGGGGGAAAAAGATCAGCTCATCAAAACCTTAACTTCCCAGGTCAATCAGCAGAAGGATTTAATTTCTGGTCTAAGCCAGCAAATTAAAGAAAAAGACTCTTCTGTTACCCAAGTCATGGAGTCATTGTCTAATGAAATGCTGAATTTTTCTGAAGAGAGAAATACATTAAATGCCAAAGTGCGAAACCTTGAAGCTGTTCATAATAGTTCAGTGGCAGAGCTAAAACGAGTATTGCAGGAACTTGAGGATTGTAAGAAAGAACTGGAACATAGCCAGGTGATGTTAAGCAGCAGAGAAGCTGAGTTTAAAGATTTAATGAATGAAAAAGAGGAGATGAAGTGCAGTCTTGAGAAAATGGGCAAGGAAAAAGAGAATCTAAAAAAGAAACTTCAAGCAGCCTTGATAGTAAGAAGAGATCTAATGCAAAAAGTTGGGAAATTAGAAAAGAGTGGACAGGAAGAAATAGAAAAAGAGCAGAAAAAAGCTGAGGAGCTGTTGAAGCAAGTTAACGAGTTAACAGGCAAACTGAAACAAAGTGAAGGACAAAATAATGATTTTGAGTCTCATCTTGGAACTTTGAGACAACAACTTGTAGAAAAAGATGCCAAGATAAGTGATTTGACCAAAACTTTATCTTCAAGAGCATCCTATTTAGAAGAACTTCAGCACAAAATCGCAGAACTGAATGATGTCATAGCTGAAAAACAAAATGTTTGTGAGGAGAACCTAAAATCTTTAGGGGAAAAGGACTGTATGCTTGTTCATCTGCAGTCTGTGCTTGATGAAAAAGCCAGGGCATATCAAGAGGAACGTTCTCAGTTGCTCATAACTCTTGAAGAGATGAAGTCTGAACTTAGAAAGAAGGAAGATTCGTTGAAAAATTCCTGTTTAGAAGAGCCTGGTTTGAGTGCTGGAGGCAGGAATGAGCATCTGAATCCCAACAACAATGTTAATGCCATGAATCAATTACAAAAAGAAAAAGAAGCTTTACAGAGGGAGCTCTTGGTCATGAAAGAAGATATGAAAAAATTCCAGCAAGAAAGGGAAGAGCACGTGAAACTGGCAGCAGAATTTGATGAACAAAAAACCCACCTTGAGCAGCTCAATCAAGAATGTAAAACACTCCAGGCAGTTCTCCAAACAAAATGTAAAGAGCTGGGCTTTGACCAGTTAGGAGGGAAGGAGCTGGTTCCACCCAAAGCACTGCTGGGAGAAGAACAAGCTGACCCAAGGAGTTTGGAATTGGACAAACCAAGAAACAAGGTTCAGGTAGCATCTTTGAAAGAGCCAGAAAACACGATCAATTCAGTGCCAAGTGAAGACACCGAGCTAAAAGAACTAAGAATTGATTATGCAAAACTTCAGGAGGAAACAGAGGAGTTAAGGAAAGAGTTGAGAAAAATATTGGTTGAATTTGGTGATGACAAAGAAGAAACAATCAGTTTCAAGTCTTCGAGGCAGCAGGAGCAATGTCAGGGCAGCTTGTTGGAGGACATAAAGCACCTTCAGAAAAAGCTGAAAGCACATGAGACTGAAACTGTAGAGCTCAAAGCAGTGCTTGAACATGTGAATAATGAGAAAAAAGCACTTATTAAAAACTGTGAAGAGGATTACAGGACGAGCCAGGAGGAACTGCAGAGGTCAAGAATTGAAGCGAAGCAGGAGGTTGCAGGGAAGAATGAGGAAATAGAAGCACTGAAACGTTCACTTACGGATTTAAAAGAGAAACTTGGTCTGGAAAAGGAATTATTAAACAAAGCCATAAAGGAAGGCCAGGAAGAAGCCCACCATTACAAAACAGCATTTGAAGACATGAAGAGTGAAAAAGAGGAACTTCTCAGCTCTTTGGATAAGTCCAATATGGAACTAATTAAGATGAAAAAAGAGGTAGAACATTTCAGTGAAGAAAACAAAAATCTTGTGGCAGAGCTGTGTATGCTGCGTGAGAAGGCTGAGATGAGTAAACCTGTGGTGTCTGGCAAAGAGCTTAAGGAAGAAAATGGGACTGAAAAGGAATTGGGAGAGGTTGGTTCAGAAAGTAATTCCCTTCAAGGGAATTTGGAAGGAAAAGTCACTGCTTTTCAACTATCAGAGATTGGTTACTCTGGGAAAAGTAAACTGAGAGAAGCAACAGAATGTGAAATCCAGAAACAAATGCAACCAGTGGAAGAGCCACTGGCAAAAACTGCAAATGCAAATGATTCCAAAGCCCAAGAGCAAAGAGCTGTAACAGAAGAGAAATCCAGAGAGCGCCTCCAAAGGAAATTACAGGCGGCTTTAATATCGCGGAAAGAAGCCCTGAGAGAAAATAAAGGTCTAAAGGAACAGATTGATCAGCTGATGTTGGAAAGGGAAGAGCTGGTGAACAAGACAGGAATGCTGGAGCACTTGCTAGAGCTTGGCAGAGGAAAGCAGAGTTCAGGTGCTGTGGCTGCGTTGTCCGGAGAGGAGAGCCTTGCTTCGGAAAACGCGAGGCTGCTGACGGAAAATGAAAACCTCACTGCGGCGTGTGAAAGTCTTAAATCCACCATGGAGTCCATAGTTCAGGAAAAAGAGGCCTTTTCTTTCCAGTTAAATACCTTAAAAGATTCTCAGACAGTTGAATTGACAGGCTGGAAGGCTAAACATAGCGAATTAAAGCAGGAGTATGAATCGCTTCTTCAGGCCTATGAGAATATCAGTAGTAAAGTGGCAGATATGAGGCAAGTCATTGATCTCAGTAGGAAAGAGAAGCAAGAGGCTGTTCAAAAACTCAGGGAAGGACAGTCTGAGAAGGAGGCTCTGCAGAAGCATCTACAAAATCTCCTTGATGAAAAGGAGGTTATTGAGAACCAACTGAAGGAACTGGGTGAATCCAAGAGAATGGAGGTGGAGGAGTTGCAGAGCAAAGCAGAAAGGCAGATCCGTGAGCAGGAGGCCAGGATGCAGGAGCACCAGGATCGTCTGTGTGAGCTCACTGAGCAGAACCATCAGCTGATGGAGGAGAACGAGCAGCTGAAACAAACCTCTGAAAGCCTAAAGCAGGCTCTAGAGAAAATTCAGAATGAGAATGATGTCCTTCATAGTAACATCACTGTAACTAAAGCAGCCTTGGGGGAGCTGCAGGTTCAAATGGAAGTGTACCAAAATGATACACAATCCAAAATCAGCGATGCACTGTGTGAGAATGAATCACTGTTAAAAGACATTAATGTGTTAAAGGATCAACTCTCCGAGAAAGAGCAAGCTGTGCTTGTGCTAGAAGAAGAAAGAAAGCTGATTTCAGAGAAAGCACAAGAAACTGAGAAATCTTTGCTCCACAAAACTCATTGTCTAACAAAGCTGGACATGGAATGTAAAAGTCTTACACAAGAAATCGTTAGTCTAAATGAAAAAGTTAAGATTTTAGAGGATGACAAGTGTCTGTTACAGGAAGAATTAGAAAATGTACAAGAAAGTTCTTACAAAGTAAAGAATGAGAGAGAATTTCTTGAGACAGAATTGCTTAATCATGTTAAAAAAGTTGATCATCTTACTGATAGGATGAAATCAGCACAGGTACAGAATAACTTGCTGTTACAGCAGCTGGAAGAGTTAAAGGCAGAAAAATGCAACGTGGTTAGAGAAAAGGAAGAGCAGCAGCTCCATCTTGTAAAGGTGTTTGAGGAGAAGGTGAAAAGTGCTCAGAGAGATAATAATGGGACTAAAAACAAAACAAAAGAATTGCAAGAACTCTTAAAGGAGAAACAGCAGGAGATCAACCAATTGCAAAAGGATTCTATAAAGTTCCAGGAGCTGATCCTGGATTTGGAAAGATCTGTGAAATGGTCACAGTCAAAAAATGAAAAATTGGAAAAGGACTTAAATAACGTGTCAGAAAAGCTGGCAAAATCAAATGATGAAATACTTCATCTCAAGGGAAAGCTTTCTGCACAGATGGACCTGTTGGATCAGTCAAAGAAGGAAGTGGACAGGCTGAAAGATGAGAATCTGAACTGGAGGAAAGAACTTCAGAAGAAAGGAGACGAACTGCAGCTTCAAAAGAGAGGATACGAGAGAGAATTGGAATTCCATCTCCAGCAGCTGAAATTGCTTCACAAAAGTGAACTTTCGAACCTGGAGGAAAGACATGGTGCCCTTGAGAGAGAAAAGGACCGGGTAATGAGTGAGGTTCAGGGTTTGCAGGAGGAAATCAGCACCAAGGGCTCTCAGAACAAGCAGCTCCAGGCAGATCTGAACGCAGCTCTGGCACGACTGGCTGCTTTCACAAAGTGCATGTCCTCCCTCCAGGATGACAGGGACAGGGTCATCACTGAGATGAAAACCTGGGAAATGCAGTTCAAGGAAGCCATCCAAAACAAGGAGAAACAGCTGGAAGACAGTAACAAAAGAATAGTGGCCTTGCAAGATGAATTGAAAGATAAAATGACTCAGATTCAAGAACTAAATATCAAATATTCAGTGGTAGAGGAAACAAAGGATGAACTGTATTTGAGGCAAAAATCTGTTGATATGCAGCGCTATGAAGAGCTCTGCAGGATAAAGGAAGAAAATACCTTCTTTTTTAACAGACAGCAAGAGCTGGAGAGTGTTCTTCAGTCCAAAGAAGAAGCTTTGCAAGCACTCCTGAAAGAAAATAATTCTCTTAATCATCTCATAGAGAATAGTAAAAGTGCAGGAAGAGAGATAAAAGCCCTGGAAAGTAATTTTACAAGACAGGAGCAAGAATTGCAAGAGCTTCTAGCAGAGAAGGAAAAAATGAATGCAGAATTGCAAAAGCAGATGACCATTTCTGAGCAAATGAAGATCATGCTAAATAATAAAGACAAAGAAATTTCCCTACTCATTTCTTCAAAAGGGGATGAAATCTCAGACTACCTGATCCAGGTACAGACTCAACACAGGAATCAGATCAAAGAGTATGAACTTCAGGTTAGGTCTTTGCAGATGGAGAGACAACAAGCTGAGGAGTCCTGTCAGAGGCTGGAAAATGAGTTGAGAGATCTCCAGGTGAAAGCAGAAAAAGCAGGTCAGGATAAGGCTGCCATTGCCAGTGAAATAGATGCCTTTAAAAAATCCATGTCATCTCTCCAGAACGACAGGGATGATCTTTTTACCAGATACAAAGAGCTGGAACATCTTCACCAGGATGTCTTGAAGCAGAGGGACAGTCTTCTAGTTGGCAGTGCAAGTGAGACTAATGCTTTGAAACAGGAATTAAGGGTCCTCCTCAACAGGATAGATGACCTGCACTCTGAAAATGCAATGCTGAGTGCACAGCTGATAAAATACAGGGAGGATCTTAACCAGGTTTTATCTCTGAAAGACCATCAGCTGAAGGATTTACTTAAGCAGAAATTGGATTGTATTAAAAGCCTTGAGCGTGAAAGATACGATCTTCAAAAAGAAATAAAAGAGATGCAGCTTTCCAGTGAACTGCAGAAGGGGGCTGCTGTGGCTTTGGAACATGAGAATAAAAAATTGGCATCTAAAGTAAGTGATTTAGAATCTCTAATTGCATCACTAAACAAAGAGAAACTTGTTTCTGAATCTGGAGAGAAGCTGCTAAGTAGTGAGAGCATTCAGAAAAAAGAATCAGTTGGGCAGAAGAAGGTTCAGGAACTCCAGAAATCCAGAGGCAGAAATGCAGATGAGGAATACAGTGGCACTCTTTTGCCACTTGGAGATGGAGATAAACCTGACACTTCTGCAGAGAAGATGCTGCTCCAAGTTCAGTCTCAAAACAGTGAGTTGAGATCCCAAAATGAGGCCTTTGGGAAAGCAATGACTGCTCTGCAGAACGACAGAGACCGGATCCTGGAGGACTTTAAAGCTCTTCAGAGCAGCTACACCTCTGAGCTCAGGAGTGAAAGGAAAAAAGGAGATGAACTTGCAGCTGAGTTGGAGGGGTTCAAATCCCACCTCATGAGGATCCTCAAAGAAAACTCTCCTCTGCATGGGGCTGTCCTTGCTGCTGCAGACCAGGTTACCCTTGCCCAGGTGGCTGATGGTGTTGGAAGTGTCTGTAGGACTTTGGTCAGTCGGGAGCTGGAGGTGAGCAGGCTCTCAGCTGAGTGTGGGAATTATGGCCAGCAGATTGAAGCTTTTGCCAAGGCTATGGCCAGTCTCCAGGATGACAGAGACAAATTGCTGCAGGAGCTCAGCCATCTGAAGGTAACTTCTGAAGCCAAGCAAGGCACAGCTTCATTTCCCATTGATTGCAGCAGCATCAATGAGAGAAATTCTTGTAGAAGTAGTTTGGATGTGCCTCAGAACGATGGGGAAACTTTGGTAAGTTGTAATTAGCCACATGGCTCTGTCATTTTATTCTTGGTGCAGAGAATGCTCAGAGACATGATGGATTCTGCAGTTTAAGTTTGTAGAATGTGTGAGTGCTAAGATAGCACTGTGTGCCCAGAGAAGGTGTGTTTACAGTTTTGGGGGTTAAGGTAATTACCTTGTAAAAATGGGGAGAAACCTTTAGTCTGTAATTAGAATTTTAGCACTAATCAAACTTCACCCATCTAATTTTCATTCCAGTTCACTAATGTTGTTTATTAAACCTAGGCTAAAGAAGGAGCCAGCCTTGCAGCTGTTGAAATATCCAAACTGAAGACCAAAGTTGATGATTTGGAGAAGGCTTTGCATCAGACAAAAACCTTCCAGGCAGAAGCTGAGAGAGAGATCACATCCTACCAGAACGAGCTGGCTGGATTAAGGTATTACAGGACAGCTTTTATCCTTTTCATTGATCTGTACAGAATATAGAATTACTTAACATCTGATGTTTTATGTTCAGAATGGAAAAAAACCTCCTCCTCACTGAGTCCCAGGCCCTGAGGAATCAGTGTCAGATCACAGTGGCTGAGAAAGACAGGCAGATTGCAGAGCTCCAGAGGCTGCAGCAAGACATGATTGGGAAGAAGTCACTCCCTGCTGGCAGCAATTATCCAGTCAAGGTAAAGAAATGCAATGTAGCAGGAATGGAAAGTGGGAGGTAGCAGTTTGTTGTTTGAAATGTGCAGCCTGCTTCTCAAAAGAGCACTCTATGGTCATCCTGCAAGTTACTGTCTTGAGTTAGTTAAATCCTGAATATAAAAGGAAGAAGTGGAAAAAAACCCAGCTAAATGGGTTTATTTCTTTGATGTTTATTATGGCTATAACCTATTTTCAGGGGCAGGGTTTTTAAGAGGATCAAAAAAGAGCTTGGTGGTGGTTTAAGTGGACAGGAAGTTTCAGTTTGTTTGGTTGATGCAGAGAGGTTTTAAACACCTAATAAAGTTCATTCTTCAGAGCCTAAATCCATGTCCAGTTACTGCAGATTAGGGTAGGACCTAACTGGGGGAGAAAGGGGAATGGAAGTGTTCTGTCCTTCCCCTGAAGCAGCTGGAGCTGGCTTCTGCCAGAGCAAAATCCTGGATTTGGAAAGGCAGCAGCTGACACCCAGGCTGGCAAAGGCTGTTTTGTAGATGGAAAGATTCAAGGAAAGTGCTATTTTAGAATAATATTCTTATTTACCTTTTCTGTGCCAAAGGAAAGAAGCAGTGTTCATTTTAATTTCATTAAAACCAACATTTTAGTTGCTGGAGTTTGGATGCTGTTCATTTTCTGTGATTCCAATCAAAAATAAGAGCTATTTTCCAGTAATGTCTGTGGGTAATGGAGTATTTTATGTGGTAAAAACCTTTTATTTCATGATTGTATGAGTAAACAGATTCCATAAAGCATTAGAGATGGCACATATCCCTCCTTTATTGGGGATTAATATCAAAATGTCGAGTTGCCAGAGATAAAGAAGGCCAAATTGATAATAAATTCAGGTTTGTTTTTTTTCCAAAATGGATTCTTTCAGCTTTAAATTCATATTTACAAAACAGCTGTTTTAAAAGTCATAAATTATGACTTATTTTTTATTATTGTGTATTATCACACAATACATTATTGTCTTGAAAATAATTTTTGAAAGGTGTTTTATATTAATCCTTTGCTGTTTTTTCCTTTTTTTTTGTGCTTCACATTATTTGCAAATTAAAAATTAGGTTGAGTTGCCTTTTTGTGGTCATTTTTGTTGGTTTTTTTTTAAATGCAAGTATTAACACTATATATATTTAAAAAAAAGTCTTGTATTTAAAGTGTCTTTCAAATGTGATATTAAGTTGTGAGAAGAAAATAATGTTGTGAAAAGGGATTTCTGTTAGTGTTGGGGTTGTGGATTATTTAGAGAACTCCTGTACCATTTACCCTGAATTTTCTGCTATTTTGAAGGCTTTGGAAACTGCCTCCCTTGCTGGAAGTGCAGATGGAGCAGAGGAAATCCAACATGTCCTGGCTGAGAGGAACCAGCTGCAGACTGAGCTGCAGCACTGCCTCCAGGAGATGCAGCAGAAGGACCTGCACTTCCAGCAGATCAATTCCAAGGTAACTTGGAAGAAAAGCTCTCATCCTGAACAGCTCACCTGAATCTGGGCTGGCATCACCTTGGAATGTTGCTCAAGTGGTGCTGCCTTGCATGACTGGATGGTATTTTACTTTCAATTTTAGATATTTTAAACCAACTCAGCCTGGAAATTCAAATTCATTGTCAGTTTTATCTTTCTGCCAGGCTTTCCTGACATGGTATTTGTCTGAGAGGTTTGTTTGACTCTGCATTCTGAAGACTTGGATGAACCTCTGAATTTCTAGTATTTTTCATTATAGACAGAAACAGGTGTCTGTCTTAGCTGGAACAAGATTTCAGCTTCTGGTTTGGGTGTATTGATGACAGGAGAAATCACTGCTCAGCTTTCATTATTTCCTCTGCTCATAAAATCTCGAAATCCCAACTGAACTGTGACCTTGCCAAAAAGTGGATGCAATTTTGAAACAGCACATCTCAAATCTGCAGGGATTGCTTGGGAGAGCTAATTTTAATGGCTTCAATGTGAATTTCTCTCAGCTTGTGCAGTCAGCAGAAGAAAATGCTGTCCTGTCTGCCCAGCTGAAGACTCTTTCCCAGACTCTGAGGGACAACCAGCTTCATTACACTGAGCTGCAAAATCGTTATTTAAGGCTGGAGAGGGAATATCAGGCAATGCAAGTGACATCTTTCCAAGGCTCAGTCCAGGTAAACAGAAATGTTTTTAGGTTTCTTCCTTCTGTGCTTACACTTCTCTGGTTTTCTTGCTACAAATGAAATAAGTACTTTCTGTTGTACCAACCCAGTACTTTTGGTGGCCCATGATGTGCTGAATAATTGCCTTTATTGTTGTTAAGCAGGTCTAATTTGACTTTTCATTTGAGGAAGCTGTTTTACTTTTTTTTTTTTCTTTTGAAACATGTTTTTTGAGTTGATCTACAGCTGGCAGAGAACTGGATGATCACTGCTCAGTGGATCAGGAAATTTAGTGATAATTTCACATCTATTGTGGGTCATTTTACAATGCTTGAGTAATACTTTCAGAAGTGAGATGTACATCACCAGTTCAGAATTTCAGTACTCTTTGCCAACCCCTCATACACATCTGTAAGATTATTATTTGGGGTTGGAACTTCATGATCTTTAAAGTCCCTTCCAACCCAGTCCTTTATGATTCATCATTATTCCTTTATTTTTAAAAAGCTTTCCTGTACTGCCTTGGTTATTCATGAATAATCATTAATAGAACACCCTGAAATAGCATATGGATACATATAGAAAACAACCCTTGCTCTTCCATAAATGGAAATAAATCCAAACAAGAGCTGTAAATTAAAAATAAATGAATAGCTGCCTTGCTTCTGGAATTGTGGATGTGCAGCTGCATTTCTTTCCCCTCAGACACTGTTGAGAGATAGAAATGAAAACATTAAATACACTAAGAATTATCTGCTCCACTGTTTTGTGGTGCTTATGGCTTCTGTAATAGAAATAAAGATTTTTAGCAAGTAGCAAAATGGTCACTTTTTTTTTTTTTTTTTTTTTTTTTCCCCTTAATATTTTCTAGGATGAAACCAGAGCAGAAGTTCCCCCTGGAGCACCACGGGAGAGGTGTGGGATTATTGTGGAGACAGACAATATGGAGCTAAATGAGCTCAGGAAAAGGTCAGGACTCAGAGCATGTATTAGCAATATTGTTTTCCTGACAGCTGTGTCATGAGTGTGAAAATAATGCTTTTCCATCCCTCTGAGGCATTTGTGTGCAGAAGGGGAAGGAGTGGATTTACAGTGGATTTATATTAATCAGAAGCCATATTCTTGTATTGTTTAACATCTGGTAATACTTGTGGTTTGTTTCTGTACATCAATATACTGATTATTAGTGACTTTATCTCAATATTTAAGCTAAAGCATCTCATTATAATTAAGTCTGGCACGAAAAGGGGGATTTCCTAACAAAAACAGAACAACTAAGTAATTCTTTGAGTCCATAGAATATTGATTTCAGATTTGGTTTGGTCCCAGGCTTGCAGAGACTGAGCAGCAGTATGAGTCAGTGCAGCAGGCTCTGTCCCAGCTCACAGAAACACTGGCAGAGGAGAAGAGGAGGAGAGAAGCTGCAGAAGAGGCTCTTGGGCTCTCTCAGGAGACAAATAACAGGTAAAACACAGATTATTTATGTGCCTTTTATTTTTAGTGAGATCAGTGAGAGGCTTTCCTGTGGGTCTTAGATTTTTTTTTTTTTAGATAATAATAATAATAAACAAACCTGTTTGTGAGCCCACTGTGCCTGAAACAGTGAAAATCCAGATGTTAAAAAGCTAAGTTAAACTCTGGATCAAGAAGGTGTTACAGGCTTTGGGATTTTTTTTTTCCTTATTTAATTTCATTTGTTAGACTCAGTAGTCAGTGCTATTTCTCTTTTTTTCAGGTTAGGAAAAAAAATCTCCCAGGTAACAGCTTTAGCAGAGCCACTGGTTACATTGAAAATATCCTTATTTACCTTCCTAAATAAAGTGTCCCTCCCTCCCATCACCTGAAAATCACTGTTTAGTCAGCTCTGGTGATGGTGGGGGTTAATTCTGAATAAATGAAGCACCTTGAGAGTAGATTGTAAATAGAGACTGAAAAAGACCTGGCAGCATAAAGCAAGTCTGCTTTTCTTTTTGTGGGGACCTTCCCTCAGTAATTTAAGTATCCAAAATAATGTTCTTTGTGTCCATTCAGCACTTAAAAGAGGAGGTAATTCAGCAGTGCATGTCTCTGTGCCTTGAATTTTTCTCTAGGTTTGAAGTAGGCAGTTACAGATCTGTCCCCAGTGACTTCACTGTCCAGATGGAAGCTGAGGAGGAGAGGGAAGCCTTAATCATCAATCCCAGTGAACACGTTGTTGTGAGAAAGGTAAGGGAATTAAAGCCTTTGAAAACCCTGAATTATCAGCTCCTTAAAAGTGGTGGAAAACCATCCTAATTTCTTTCTACTGGGGCTGTGAGTCCAAGACCAACAGCTGTGTAAACTGTGCTAGAAAACACACTGCATATGTCCAGATTAAAAACTCTGTATAATGATATTTATACTACACACATGACCATTAAACAAACTGTGTCTGCATTTAATTATGCATGCCCAAAATGCAATATGCATATTTATGTGCGTGGAGTTGCATAATACACAGCTTGGATTCATTCCTTTCCTCTCTTATTAATGCTGGTTTTGGGGCCTTTTAAATAATTTATGCTTTGTCATTTGGGATCAGTTGTGTTTTGGGGTCAGTTGTCGTGTCAGAGGCAGAAGGTTTGTAGTGCCTCAGGGTCTTGGTTTGAAAAAAAGCCAGGTGTCTGCTGAGAAAAGCAGGAGCCTCCCTTGAAATGGAAAATGTAAACCCTCTCCCTCTGAATTATTATAAATTTGAAATTAAGGGGCTCTCAGGCAAAGAGGTGAGAGTAGGAATAACAGTTCTTTTAATGGGAAAATTAAAATGAAATGCAGTGGTACAAAGCAGTGCCAGAGTCAGAATCCAAGCTGGCCCCTGTCAGTCAGGGGGGGTTGGTAGCAGGGCCAGGAGATGGTGGCTGCAGCCTCCTGCAGGGCCAGGGGTGGGTTTGGTGGAGCATCAGGGATCCTGCAGAAGGGTGGAGTTTCCCTCTGCAGCTGCAGTGGTACCGTGGAAGGTCCTGAAGGAGCTGCTCAGAACAGCTCAGCACTTGGGCAAACATAAGGACTTCCAATCCTGTTTGGCAGCAGGCTTGGGTTAACACAATGATAGACTCACTTTCTCTGAGGTTACAGTGCTGCTTGGCATACAGAAAGGGAAAACTTTTGGCTCCTGGTAAAATTGAATGTATAAAGTAGAGAAATAAAAATCATGTGCTGGTAGTTTGAGAGTGGAGTGCATCCACTGGTTCCCTGCACCTGAGAACAGGCATTGATTTAGCTTCAAATGCAGCCCTGAGTGCAGTTGTAAATACTCCTCATGCCAATCCACCTGAAACCAGAGCATTCCAGGGTGCATCAGAGCCTGCTCTAGAGCTCTCCCTCTGGGAATGCAGTGGGAAAGGGCTGCCTGAGCTTCCCTGAGCCTCCCATTCCATCCAGGTGGGGATGCTCAGCTCCTCCCCCCTGGGTGCAGCATCTCCCCAGGGAAGGATGGAATTGGATCAGCCCTGCAGGGAGAGCCAATGGCCCCTGGACAGCAGAGATCTCCCCAGAGGGAAGGGAGGGTGTGGGGGAGATAAAGAACCCTGGCCCAGCTGCTGTGAACAGATGGGGATGGAACACAGACAGTTTGTTACACCTTGCATTGACACCTAAGACACTCAGAAATCCAGGCTGCAATGGAGCTATTTCTGTCTTGTTTTCCTGATTCTTCAGCCATTTCTGAATTAGTATTCCTGATTCTTCCTGTGGTAACTTTTGTTATCTGGTTAACTCTTGCCCAGGTGAAAGGAGGAGCCCTTTCCTTGCGCCGCTGGCTGCGGGGGCGAAGCCTTTACTGCTCCAAGCTGCTGACAGCCCGAGCCAAATCCCGCTATTTATTCCTCACCTACCTGCTCACACTACACCTCCTTGTCCTCCTGTGCCTCACTGGTGTGCTCTGAATCCACTGCAGTGCCAGTCCCAGCCCACAGACTCCTCACATGCTGCTGTTCTGCTATGCACTGGACACAGTTGTACAAAAATCCCTGGGAAACTCCACGGAATCTTGAGCTTCTCCAGTGAAAATTCCTGCACATCACACTTGCTCCAAAGTTGACTTGAATTGCTCTTTAACAGTGGGATATTATATTTGCTAAGGAGAAAATATTCCCCTCTGAGGAAAACTGCTGCATACAAGTTATTTAATATTGTTTGTGGGTACATAATGGTTGATTACTACTGAATGGGGTTGTAAATGATATCTTTTCTATACAAATTTTATTTTAAGAGGTAAAACTATAAATTCTAAAGGGGTATCAAGCTATGACTGTATATTGGCTTCTTGATTATAACAAGAAGTTTTCTGGAGTGCAATAAAGGAAGAACGACTGGATTTTTGATTTTATTTGGTTGGTTGGGTGTGGTTTTTTTGGCTGAAAATAAAAGGATCAAGAAGGTTCTTCTTTCCCATTCAGTTTGTAAAGAAATCAAGATGCACAGATGTGTGTGTGGTCCTGAGGTAAGCTGATGATTAAAGATTGAGTAAAGATTCACAATTGAGGTGACATAAATATCTCCAACTTCTTACATTCTTTTTGTAACTTTTTTCTTTCAGCAACTTGTGGGAGGTTTGGTATTTTTAAAAAATTTACTTGCACTTTTGTTGGTGGGGTTTAGGTACTGCCTGTCTTGGAGGCAAAATGTGCCTTGGCTCCAGAACACATGAAATTCAAGCTTCTAAAGACACAGCCTTACATATTTTACATGTTTCTGCTTCAAGGTACAGATCAATAAATTCAACTAAGAATCTTTTGGGAAAAGGAAAACCCAATGAATATGGAAAGGGAAGGATTCCATCAGTTTTGCTGATGAGCAGAAACAAGGTTGACTTGGAGATATTTTAGTGAAGAGATTTGTCTGCTCAAGAGGTAGTTACTGCTGCAGGTAAATACTGTAAACCACCTTCTTTTGATGGTCTTTAATACTTCTTAGTCTGGTAAAGGTCTGGATTTTTATATGAACCAAATATATTCTGCTATAATTGATTTTTTTTTTAAAACAGTGACAGCTCATCTCCTTTGAGTGGCTGATTCAGTCTCTTTTTGCAGCCTTGGTGTCACCTAAATACTGAGATAACTGATAAACACCAGGTACAGTGGGAACATGAGGACTGAACATGCTGACTTTTCCCTTCCCAGCCTGAAGATGGGTGTTAGCAGAATGATAATGAGCTTTTCTTAGCTAATTATGTTAGAATGAAGCAGAATGTTTTCCAAAGGCAACAGTGGACCTTCAGTCCTTCCAGTCCCACTCATCCAGTGTGAGGGGTTTTTATCCTGGTGTGGGGGAGACAAAACATCCCTCTGTCCTGAGGTTTGGTGGATGGGAAAGGATCCAGAGGTGTTTGAAATTCTGTCTTGCTCTATTCAGGCCTTTGTGCTGTCACTGGGATAAGCACAAACAGGGGAAAAAAAAACCCCAAAGGACTTGACATGTAAATATCCTGTGAACTCCATTCCAGAAGCTGAAAAAAATGTACTGGGAGGTGAGCTGATGTCATTTATGAAGCAGCTTTTCTTGGGTAAGTATTGCCCTGAGAGTGTGCTCATGTTACAATTCATTATTTAAATGCTTGGCTTCACTTGGTCAGAGATCAAGCAAATTGAGGAAATTTATTTAAAATCCTCTACTCTCAAATTCCAGTGTCTCAGCTGGTATAATTCCTGATGTATTTAAGAGTTGCCCTCTGGTTTGTGGTGTTGCAGCCAGATCTGGGTGCAGTGCTGTAATCTTGGATCCTGCTGGTAAATAATTGGTTTATTGCAGTCCAACGCCTTTTCCTCAGGGTTTTGGAAGAAAATAACAATTTATGGCAATGTGACTGAATGTTCTAAACCACCAGCTACTGGAACTAAGGGATAAACCTTCCCATATTAAAGCTTTTTCCAAATTTATGTGATAAAATCCATTTTTGCTTTGTTAGGGACAAGAACTTTGCTGGGCAAGTGCTATTTTACATTCCTTTCCCATTTCTGGAATACCTTTCCTTACTGAGAGAAGTTGCCAAAGAAGGAGAAATAAAATCCTTCCCTCTTCTCAACTGCCTGGAGAGTTTCAGTCTTAAAAATAACCCAGGGATGCAAAATCAGGCCTTGCCATGGTGAGAGTTTTGCCATGAATTTCAGGGAGAGCAGGAATTTGAGGTGTTCCTGGGCAGTTGTTCCAGCTGCCTCTTGTTCTTTTTCCCAGAACAGCCACTTCCATCAAGTCTTTGCCACTTAAAAATATGGAATAATTCTTGGAGTGAGCTCTCCACGTTACAGAGTGGCTGCCACTTAAAAACACACAGCAAATGCTGCCTTGAAACTTTGACTGGGAGATATTTTTAGTTGTTTGAGATTGATGATCACCAGCTAAAAAAACCAAAGCAAATTTCAACATTTCATGAGGGAAAAACTGCAATCTTTGAAATCATGAATGTTTTTGGCCATTTATTTACTGTTAACTCCTAATCTTCCAGCTGGAATGTGCAATACAATCAATTAACTTTAAATAAAGGAATTTTCTAGAAGATCATTCCCCCTTGGAGGAGGTGGGATTTATGTTTAAATCCCAGTAAAGCCAAGTGTGTGTCCTGGAGCTGAGCTTTGCCCATGGTCACGAGGCCAATTAAGAGAGGATCTCAGGGCCCTGGAGGCTGCAGCAGGAGATTTCCCCTCTGCAAGAAACAAAAGGCTGGGAATGTCCTGATTAATTTGCTTTCTTAAATCCTACTCAAGTGGGAATTTATGTGGATATTTCACATGCTTGCTAAGGTGGGGGTTTTAGCATTGGTTTTGCTGGTTAGGTTTATTCTTTCCCAAAATTATTGTGTTTTAATGATATGAAGGTGTCTTATGGGGGAAAAAAAAAAAGCTCCACTTGTTGGATTTTATTCATATCATGAGTCAGATTTTGATTTTTCTGGGCTGTCAAAACCCTCCCCTGAAGTTCTGTGTGATGAATAATGTTTTACCTCATATATTGTCATATTATTTGGGCTAATCATGACAGGCTTCCTAATCCAAATGTGCTAAGTTTAGTAAAATCAGCATTTAATAAGCAATTTTTCTTTTAGAAGATCTGTCTCTGCTTCATATTAATTAATGAGTTTTTCAAAACCATTTGATTTCCAGCAAGGGGGAACCTCACTGTTTAAAGGCAAAATAGTGGAATTGCTTAGACAGAGAAAGCAACCAAGTAAGTGAATCTGGAGAGATTATATCTTTTCCACCTCTAATTCCTTCCCTTTAATCCTGTGTGCAATAATAAAGGACCCATTCCTTTTGAAGAACCATGAGTTTGGCTCCTGTGTGGGCATAAGCAGCATTTTCTTCATTTTTGAAGCTGCCTTGATCCTTTCTGGGGGGTTTATGGAAGGAATTGGTACAAAGTGGTTACCCACAAATTCACATTTTAGTTCCTTGCACGTTTTGGGGGTGCATTCTGTGAGGGCAGGAGCAGGAGCAGTATTTTCAGAGGAAGTTTGAACTTAAAAAATGGTGTTTTGTCCCAGATGTTCCTGACAAACAGCATTAATGTGGGAATAATATCCTTTGCAGGGTGTTATGGTTGGAGTGGGTCAAAAATACAGCAATGAAGGGGATGAAAGCAGAAGGCAAAAGAGGAATCTTGACTCTGGAACATCCCACTGAGCATGGAATTATCACTCACTGGGATGACATGGGAAAGGTGGGTGTTTTATTTTATATTTACACATACATATCAGTCATGCAGTTCATGCTGAGGCAGAACATTTGTCAGTGATAGAAAGCTAAAGTTAAAAAAAAAACCAATACAGGTTACAGTTCATCAGAGGTGAATTGGAGAAACACTGAATTACTGAAATTTGGAGCAAAACCTGTGAGGTGCAGGGGAGGGATGATTTTTCCTTCTCAGTACTGGCCTACATGAGCAAGAGGATGGGTGGTGCCCACATCTCACATTCCCTGTGACATTCTCACTGTCACTTCCAGAGGAAAGGACAGACTGGGCCTTCCTATCCCTATGCTGATTGCTTGAGAGGAGGTTTTAATTTATTTTTTTTCCTGAAGCATGCTTTTCTGTTGCCAAAAGTCAGCTTTTCGTGTGTGGGTGGTCAGAAGGCACCTTTATTCCCCATCCAGCACAACTTCCTTGGCATTGTGCAATGATCTCTGTGGGAAATGCCAGTTCCAGGATATCCCAGGGCCAGGCAGCAAGGTGTGCTCATGGGACAAGCTGCCAAATATCTTAAATATCCCAATTGTCCTGGTCTCTTAGGGAAATATCTGGGTCTGTATGTGGAAAATGCTGTTTGTGAGGGGAAGCTCCACAGGGAAATGCTCCTGGCACTGTTTTCCTGTGGAAAGGGAGATACAGGGCTGGGCTTGTTCTGTACTCTGCTTGTTAGGGTGAGGTGCAGTTATAACCCATAAATCTGAGCTCAGCTACTGTGCCATGTCCATGCACCCAAACTGTTCCAAATGAACAGGCCAGAGCAGCTCCAGGAGCAGTGGGAAGTTCCTCACTCAGTTGATATTTGGAAATAAATTGCCCACCTACTCCTCTAGATGGAAGCACAGTACTTGGATTTCTCCCTGCTTGCTGCAAGCACACTTTCCTAACTACATCCCGTTGTGTTTTTCTGCCTCACAATTTTCCTGCTGTGTGCATTCAGCAAGAAATAACATTTTCCTGTAGGGGGGGGAAAAAAAAAATCAGAAAAATTGTAGAGCCATGTTTTATGTTCCCTCATCTGCATCTGGCAATTGTCCTGTGCACAGCACACACCATAGCATGTTCCTTCTCAGACCACCTGAAACTGAGGTAGAAGAAGGAATTAGGGAAGGTTGAAAAGGTGGGATGTGCTTTCCTGTAGTGGCTGGATTGATTATTTTTAGGCTGTAACATGATGGAGGGCTCAGGCAGTGCTGGAACTCAAATAATGGTCTGGTACTAAATGGGCTCTTGCAGCTTGAGCTTTCCTTCTTTTTGTCACTTAGATGGATGCAGGAATTACTTGTGGAATTACTTCCCCCAGCCCAAACTTGTAGGGAAGAAACAAGAAACAGAGTTGATAACTGTTGTGATTGCTGCAAATAAGAAAAGAAGGGTGATTTTTGATCCTTGTGTGATCTGGATCTGAGCCTCAAATTCCTTCCCAGTGCTTGGAAATCCTGCTCCTGAAAGCACCAGGGTGTGGAGGAAACAAGAGAATTCCTGGGTAATGTGCCAAAAAATGGGACAAAGGCACAGCAGTGCAGTGCCCAGCCATCCACAGGGTACAAAAGGGGGGGTCCCCAAAAGCTGAGGCCGGGTATGTGAGGGGGAGCAGGAGTGGGAATGGTGTGGGAGAGGAAGAGGAGCACAGGCAGCCATGGGATGGAGAATTCCTGCTCTGCTCTGCTTCAATTCCCAATATTCAAACTGGAAATTAACCCTCCCTGGGCATTTGCTGCCAGGAGCTGACCTGACAATGTGTGTGGGAAGGAAGGTGTTGGGACCCAGCTTTTTCTGGCTCTGGTGACAATGTGAATGTTGAATAAAAATGCTGGGAGAATTTGGGATGTTTCCTCCTCAGTAATTTCTCTCTGCCAGGGTGCTTGCTGCTCACATTTCATTCTTGTGACCTATAAAACCAACACTGGATTGTTTTGGTTCTTGTGGAGCATCACTATCCATTAACATTCTAGTTATCATTAGGTCAAATTTAATGGGCTGTGCAGGGCCTGATTCTGCCTGGTTTTGAGGCAAAACCTGGAAACTGCTCCTGCTTTATGAGTCCAGGTGTGTTCCCCACTGCTGAAACCACCAGTACTTTGGGAATTATGCAAACACAGAGGTTTCCTTCTCTTCCCTTATTTCTTTTCTGGGTGAAATAGCTGTAATTTTCTTCTTACATCTGATTTAGATTTTTTTTTTTTTTAACTTTTACATAATTGCTTTCTGGTTTATTCAACTTCTCCTTGCATTTGTATTCCAAACCTTCAAATAAAGGATGGCTTGGCATCCCAAAGCCCAGTTCTGGAAGCATCTGATAATTTCTTTTTCTTAGAAGATTGATGTAGAATTGAAGTTTTTTAAACAGCTGATGATTTTAATGAATAACTCCAGCTCTGGACAGATGTTGACATTGTAGGTGCTTCAAATTTAGAGAGGATCTCTTTTCTATTTAAGTTCATTTTGGGGCATAATAATACTTGTTTCTAGGATATAATACTTGTTTTTGGGATATTCCTCAAATAAGTGGAATTACCATTCCATAAAGTACCCATAAAACTATCCTGATGTTTTGTGTTAGGTCAGAAGAAAAAGGAGCTAAAAAGAGAATAAACCCCCAACCCAGTGGATTTGGTCAAATTTGGTGAATAGATGTGAATTTGGCAGGTTTGCTCTTGCATGCTTTCTGTCTATTTTAATATGGCTGTAAAAATATTAATAAAATTTTTAAAAAAGCAGTTATTTTTATTATATGACATAGATGCCATGTATTTTAAATATATTATTATTGAATATAATTTAATGCATGACTTACTGAAAGTAATATATTAAAAATACATTACTCAGGCTGTATTTGAAAAACTTCTGGCTTTTGGCCAAAAGTCCACGTGGAAAATTTAGCCAGGGATAGAAAGAAATGTGATTTAAATACAGAATGTAGGTATAGAATCACCTGGGGAAAAGGAGATGTGGCTCTGCACTTCCCTTGGTGCCCACTTTTGGCATATATTTAATGGGAAGATGATGCATCCATTTAGCAACAGTGTAAATAAATTAATTAAGTTGTGAGCTTGACAGCAGGAATGACTGGGAGAGAATACAACAGGGAGATAAAAACCACCACCAGACCATCAGAACAGCCCAGTTTGGAACAGCCAGGAGGTAGAGCTCCTACAGGAGACGTGTCTGGGGCTCTTTCTGTGTCATTACTGGAATGATAAATCTGGGTTTCAAGATTCTTTAAAGGCTTGTTGTTTATTACTGATGGCATTAAATTCATTACAGTAATTATGAATTATTGGTAATTTGTGTGTTCTTGAATTGAAAGCATACTTTTCATTAAAAGTTGACTTTATTGCTGAAGGCATTAACTTCTGAAATTCAAAAGTGGAGTTTAACCCCCTCGTGTCGGAGTCTGTAGGGATTTAAAAGCCATGTGGATGTGGCACTTGGGGACATGATTTAGTGGTGGCCTTGGCACTGCTGGGTTTGCAGTTGGGCTCAGTGATCTTAGAGGGCTTTTCCACACTGAGTGATCCCATGAAACCTGGTCTAAAGTTGCCATGAGGAGAGAAGATGAACTGTTGTCTTTGCTGAGTGTGGGGGCAGAATGAGATGGAAGGAATTTCAACTGGACCAAGTGAGGTTTTGGCCAGACAAAAAAGCCCTGAAAATGATATTAATAGTCTATCACTGGGTTTGTTTGCTGGAGGAATCTCTGGGTGCTCCAGCAGAGGAATTTCTGAGGAAGCTGAGTATTCCTTGAGATGGGAGTGGCCAGATTATTCCTCATGGCTTCTTCCAGCAGCCCTGCCATCAGTGTAAAAAAAATTAATGTTATCAGTAAAAACCTGACCTGGGTTAATAGAAAGATATCCACTGGCTTGGGTGATTTGCCTTTTAAATGAAATCCCAAAGAAAGCACAACACACTGCTCACAGAAGAAGCACAGTTCAAGAGGGAACCCAGGAGTAGTAACTGTCAGTATTCATTAAAGAAAATAAAATTGGCTGTCCCTTCAGATCATGTTAAGTGTAGATCCTAAAGTTTTTCCAGCTCTTCATTCCAGATCCTGTTGGAGATGTTCCATATTGGGATTGTAGCCAGAGATGGGGCCACTCTGGTAAGGTTTAGAGTTTGATTTATTGCTGCAGTCTCATGAAGGTGTGAGAATGTCTGCACAGCACAAGTCAGAGGTCAGCCATTAGTGCTCAGTGGTCACAGGTTGCAAGGTCTTTTAAAGGTTAATTGCCCAATAAACTACTGCCACACAGATTGTTTTAATTTTCACACCAATGGTTAATTAACCCTGCCTTACACGTCTGCCCCAATGAGGGCTTTTTCATCCAATCATGTAATGACATACAATTCTTTATTACTGCATTTTAAAACGTCTTACTTAGTTTCATAGCTAGTTCTATATCTAAACTTCAAACTTTAAAACCTTCTACTATCTAACTTAAGATGCCTCTTCTTAAACTACAGACCCACATTCTTATTACAAGTCTCTAAGTCTGGGAGCCTTTTCCACGGCCTCAGCTCAAACTCTGTAGTTATTTCACACTCAGAGCCCTCAGGCACAAGGTTTTGAGCACTTTCTATGCCTTGCATTCCCATATTCCACGTGCCAGCCATGTGTGTCTAAAATCCAACTATTTGTGTGCAGGCTTGGGATCAGAAGTGCCTTATTCATTTTGAGTGGAAAACCTGTGGTTCATGTTATGTGCCATTGGATTTGGAAAATGAAACAGCAGCTGCTTCTGCCTCCTCCTCCTCCTCCTCCTCCTCCTCCTGCTCTCTTGAAAAGGGCTTGGAGCTTCCTGATGGGCAGGGGAAGGAATTCACCATTGGGAAGGAATGGTGCAGATGCCCAGGAGTATTTTGCTTGTATAATTTTTCTGCTGAGGTTACACAGGAGGTGAGTGGGAGGTGCTGTCCTTGTCCTTGCTCTCCTAGCCTCACACAGCTGGCTTTTCCCTGGAGTTTTCTTAGGGAGACAGCTTAGACTAGTGAGCCTTCCCCTCATTTTAACAGTAGGAAAAAGAAAAGGATGAAGAGAGAAATAATGTGTTGAAAGTTCTTTCCACTCAGGGCTGGAATCCACAGGTATCCACAAAACCACTTCCAACAGTGTTGTGGAATGTGATTTTGACTTCCATAAGGATCTCTGTGGGAAAAATGTCCTTCCTGGAGGAACCACTGTGTGTCCTGGGATTTGGGATCATGTGCAGAAGGAGAGGACAGCTTTGCCTCCAACTACAATGAAGATTAAAGTGGTTTTTAACAACTTTATTGCTGCCAGTTCAGTCTTAAGATGAATTTTCCATGGTCTCTTCATGGTAAAACTGCAAAACCTGTCCAAAAAGGATTTTTCAAAGTTCTGTTCTAGCTACCTAAAACTGAGAGGGGTTAATCTTACCTTCATTCCCACTTTTGAACTGCAGTCAGTTCAAATTCCCAGAATCCATGTCTTGTCAAGCAAATGGAAATCATAAATTCCTCAGCCTCTTGAGCGAATTTCACTTTATTATTCTGGTTTCAGTTTGTATGACTGCTCAGGTTGATAATAAATCACCTTACATGTAGGAATAGCACAATTACCTGGGCTTACCACCTGCCTGAGCAACATCAGTTACATTTCAATCTTGACTTCTTGCAGGTGTGATGGTCAAGAGCACCAACCCTGGTACTCAAATCTCTGAATTTACTTGCCCATGTTTCACTATTCATGTTAAAGGATGTTCTTTAGGTTTTCAATTTTTAACTTTTGTTTAATGCAAACTTTTTTTTACTTCCACTTTTAATTTGGTAATAAACTTCCATTAATTCTCAGAATTGCTTTCCTGGGGAGATGTTAAATAATGTTAAGTAACTTCAAAGCAACCCCTATATTCCCTTTACCAAAGTAAAATTGTCATCATCATTTAAATGTTCTTCCTTCCAAATGGAAGAAAAGCCTATCCAATACTAGAAGAAGCAGGCATTCCCCCTCAGACATTTTTTTTTCCAAAGGGAAACACCTTTTCTTAGGAGTAAATTGTAGAGGAAAACATTCATCTACATGAAGGTTACCTTCCATATAAACAGCCCAGCTCTAATGGCTTCTGTGGGTGCAATTTATTAAATCCACTGAATATTTGACACTGAGATTTGAAATGGGAGTTTTGGAAGTGATTGCTGAGCCTCCTCTAACTCTGCAATTCAATTCTGCATTTCCCATCAGGGGTCTTTTCCTGGTAAGTGATGTGAGATCCGAGGCAGGCACTTGTCATTAGCTCTGCCACTGATCTTCATGTTCACTCACAAAATACAAAGAGCAATTTGAAGGTTTCTTTTGGGGGGTTTCCCTCCATTTTTGCTTCCAAGTTAGGTGTTCCATCTGTGGTGAAGTTCTTTTGGAGTGAACTCTGTATTAGGGCTTTGCTGACGTTTTAAGAATCTCAAAATATAAGAAAACATGTTTTTAAAAAAGCAGCAGTGTTTTGGAGACATAACATGGAGATGGAATATCCTGAAACTAATCATTAACTATTCATTAAAATGGATGTTGGTCATGTTAATTGGGGGTTATGGGCTTCAAAGAAGAAATGACATCTGCTCTACCTCATGTGTGCAGAATAGGGAGGGAAGAGAGAAAAAGAGATGGTGGTGAAAGCAAATCACCTTGGTAGAAAACTTCTTAAGGTCACTGAGGACACCGTGCTTGGGATGAACTGACCCCTTTTTCTATCTGGCAAACTTTTAATGAAAGAGGAAAAGGACCTGGTGATCTTTTGCTGCAGAGGTTAATAATGGATGATCCTGATGAGCATTTCATGTAAAAAGCAAAGCCTGCAGATCTCATTACCTGGGCCTACTGATTGTGCATTCCCATCCAAGAAGAGGAATGGAAAAGACACTTGACACAATGAAAAGGTTACAGTGGACAGCATTCACATTTCTGATTCCACTCCCAGTGCACTTCCCTTCCTAATAGGGATAGAAAAGGCCCCGGGGTCATCCAGGCTGCCTGACTGCACTGAATGGCAAGGTGAGAGCAACATTTGGGTCCCAGTTAATTGGTTATCACTTGCTCTAACTCTAAATTGCTAAAATTCTGGTTTGCCTGCATTAGTTTTAGGGAAAGCTCTTGATTTCTCCAGAAACTCTGGGCAGGGGTGCTGAGCCTGGTCTGGAGTGTGGCAGTGTGGCTGAGTCTCCATCACACTGACCAGGGTGCAAAGCACAGAGTGCTGAAAACCACCCAAATTCCACATCCCCCTGTGCTGGTTGAACAGGACATTCCAGAAAAGCACAGTCCTGCCACGAAGGACACCTGAATTGTAACGTGCTGGTGACAACAAGCAACCAAAGCTGCAAGATTGGAGGTGAATTAAACTTGTGAAGGTGGAAGCCAAGCCCAGCCATGTGAGAAGCTGCTGTGGAGGAGAATGAGATTCACAGGGTGAAATATCTCCTGTTTAAGGTTGGCCTCAGGCAAGAACGAGTTTGTCAGTGTAATATGCTGTTGAATTTTAATATGGAAATGTCTCCTGGCATGTATTTCAAACACACTACAAATAGTGATATTGATCTAACCTTCAATTAATGGGAGAGGTCCTCTGTGCAAATCAGAGCTGGGTTTGAATGGCAAAGAGCTTTAATATTCTGAGGACAGTGAATCATTTGCACAGTGCAATAAGAGACCATAAATCACCAGGATTTGGGCTTTTTTTTTTTTTTTTTAATTATTATCATTTTAATGCAGCCTTGCTTTCCCTGGAGCAGGGGACCAGGAGTGTGTTATATCATTAAAAAATCATGGGGACAGTGTCAGTAGGCACAGACAACAAATAATCTTCTTGTGCTGAAAGGAGTGATTTAAAATCCATTCAGTCCTCCTCTCTGTTGCCATGTTTTGAGATATCTGCTGTCTTTTGGGATAAAATGAACACCTTCCTTTTAACTTTTACACAATCCAGGGGTGTCTTTCCACTTTTGGTCCTCACAGAGCATCCATCCTAAAGGCCATTTTTTAGAGAGACAGAACCAAAGCTGATTATTCCTTGAGATGGGAGCAGCCAGATNAGGAATGGAAAAGACACTTGACACAATGAAAAGGTTACAGTGGACAGCATTCACATTTCTGATTCCACTCCCAGTGCACTTCCCTTCCTAATAGGGATAGAAAAGGCCCCGGGGTCATCCAGGCTGCCTGACTGCACTGAATGGCAAGGTGAGAGCAACATTTGGGTCCCAGTTAATTGGTTATCACTTGCTCTAACTCTAAATTGCTAAAATTCTGGTTTGCCTGCATTAGTTTTAGGGAAAGCTCTTGATTTCTCCAGAAACTCTGGGCAGGGGTGCTGAGCCTGGTCTGGAGTGTGGCAGTGTGGCTGAGTCTCCATCACACTGACCAGGGTGCAAAGCACAGAGTGCTGAAAACCACCCAAATTCCACATCCCCCTGTGCTGGTTGAACAGGACATTCCAGAAAAGCACAGTCCTGCCACGAAGGACACCTGAATTGTAACGTGCTGGTGACAACAAGCAACCAAAGCTGCAAGATTGGAGGTGAATTAAACTTGTGAAGGTGGAAGCCAAGCCCAGCCATGTGAGAAGCTGCTGTGGAGGAGAATGAGATTCACAGGGTGAAATATCTCCTGTTTAAGGTTGGCCTCAGGCAAGAACGAGTTTGTCAGTGTAATATGCTGTTGAATTTTAATATGGAAATGTCTCCTGGCATGTATTTCAAACACACTACAAATAGTGATATTGATCTAACCTTCAATTAATGGGAGAGGTCCTCTGTGCAAATCAGAGCTGGGTTTGAATGGCAAAGAGCTTTAATATTCTGAGGACAGTGAATCATTTGCACAGTGCAATAAGAGACCATAAATCACCAGGATTTGGGCTTTTTTTTTTTTTTTTAATTATTATCATTTTAATGCAGCCTTGCTTTCCCTGGAGCAGGGGACCAGGAGTGTGTTATATCATTAAAAAATCATGGGGACAGTGTCAGTAGGCACAGACAACAAATAATCTTCTTGTGCTGAAAGGAGTGATTTAAAATCCATTCAGTCCTCCTCTCTGTTGCCATGTTTTGAGATATCTGCTGTCTTTTGGGATAAAATGAACACCTTCCTTTTAACTTTTACACAATCCAGGGGTGTCTTTCCACTTTTGGTCCTCACAGAGCATCCATCCTAAAGGCCATTTTTTAGAGAGACAGAACCAAAGCTGATTATTCCTTGAGATGGGAGCAGCCAGATTATTCCTCATGGCTTCTTCCAGCTGAGTCTTCTGTACATTTTATGTGTGTGTGTTTGTGTACATGTATAAACCTTAGATTGCTGCATTGTTGCAGCCCTGGAGAAAAAAAAAAAAAAAAGGAAAATAAATAAGTAATTTTAAAAAATGAAATAAAAATTGCTGTGGGCAAACAACCCTTCTCAGCCAAGATGTAACACATGGTTCCACTGAAGTTGAGGCTGATATTGAGCAATTTTCTAGAGAGCTGTTTGTGATCAGGCTGTGAATTTAGCAGGTTTACTCTTAATTGATTTCCTATCTGAACCAGAGAAAACAATATTCTTAAAAGACTTGGAAGCCTCTAATTAAACCAGAGAAGAATTTCAACCAGTCCTGGCTTCCACTGGTCTGTGAAATGCCCGAGATGAGAGATCACCTAGAATGTGTGCAACTCCCTGTCCAGCCCACCTCTGCTGGGGATTGTCAGGAAGCATTTCCTTCTGGAAGCTCCTTCCCTCTGCTTGTCCTGGAAAGAGCATTTTGCTGTGCAGGTTGTTCCCTAAATCAGCTGCTTGGCTGTCCCCCAGAGCTGCTGCATTGCCATGATGTGACCCAGGGATGCAAAGGGATTTCTTTCATTATCAGGGCTGGGATGCTCAGGAGAACACAAAGATGGGTTTCCCAGCCAGCAGCTGATGCCACTGGCAACTGGGAGAAGGTACAGAGGCTGGAAGGGGAGTTCATGAAGAGCAGGACTCAGTTTAGGGGAAAAAAAAATCTGAATAGCAAAGTTATGGATAAAACTCAGCAGAGAGACCTGCTTCTGAAATCTGGGAAACAGCTCTTGGGGTAGCAGAAATAAAGATCCCAAAGAGATGCAGTTTGAAACCCAAGTAAATCACCTCCTGAAGCCTCTGTGTGCTGCAGCCTCGAAGTCACAATCCTCATGGAACTTTTCCCCCCAAAATAGAACAGCCCAGAATGATAATCCTGCTGGAATAAACCCAGATGGTACCTTGCACATTATTTCATTTGGATGAAGTTTTACTTCCAATGCCATGCAGGATAAATAAACCATTCTCCTCTGCTCTGGATGTGCTCATGGTAGGGAGGCTGCTGTAGACTTCTGGTTAATATTGAAGTGGCATTCCTGACAGCAGAGTTCTGCAGCTTGTGTTTAGCCCTGTGGTTCACATCTGAAACACAGGTTAGAAACTTGGATGCATCATCCACCTGCATCAGCAGCTAGAGGAGGATTAAGTTACCATTTAATAATAAAGACCATTTAAATTTTTTTTTTAATGAGGACCATTTTTTAATGATTTAAAAAATTATTTTTCTATGCTTAAAACTGATGCCTTATCAGTGTGAGC
>VZTR01021970.1:26993-40140 GCA_013400775.1 Chaetops frenatus | reverse complement strand
AAAAAAAGAAAAAAATCCACTGTGCAGTCTGTAAAAAGTTTGATGGTTGCTCTGTAAAACTGATTTTGAAAACTTCATTGAGTCGACCATTCAAGTCAATGGTTGTTCTTTGAAAACCAGTTTTGCCAGTAATCTTCTGGGCCAGAGAGATAGGTGTTTATTGTGATTCAAAACTCTTCCTAGTATATAGATGCCTATTAACATCCAGAAAGATCATCTGAAAGTTTAAATCAGTGTAATTCTGTTGACAGACAGCTGATCCTCAGCAGGGAACCAGCTTCTTCACAATCTCCTCAAAATGCCATTGCTAGATTAGTTTAAAAACAATGAGACTTCAGATTCAGAGTGAATACTTACACTTATTGCCATCTGTCATGTCTGCTTCTGAGATGTTTCTCACAAGTTAAAAATTTATCATATAAAGTCAGAACAGTTCTATAGATCCATTGTATTTTCTGCTTCACACTGACACAGTCAATTGTGCATCTTCATTGGCACCAGGTTAAAGGCAGAGCAAATTGTCATTTGTATTGGAAGCATGAAGTTCAGCTTTTTTAAGACTAGAAGCCTAGAAGACAGATGTTGCCTGTGAATAAGCAGAAATCTGATGATGAGGCCTGTGTTGTGGAAGCTGGGCATTCTAGCCTCACATTTTACCTTGTACTTTCTCTATAGTCAATGAGACAATGGCCAGGGAAATGGTCCCCCTGAGGAGGCAAACTATCTTCTCTGCAGAGATGGAGTTAGCATGAGGGTCTCCCAGAGGGCACAGTTTCTCTTCCTGTCTTTATAGCTGCATATCCAGAAGTCGTGTATCTACCCAACTACCTATACACATTATATATAAGATACAAGATAGATAAAACATAGCATTTGTGCATTTTTATTATACCTCTTAAGCATTATAAAAATGGATAAATAATTAAATTAAATTACAATTTTCTTCCTCTGTCCTCCAGTTACAGCAGATGGAGCCTTTTTGACTACTTAGACTAGATGCCCAGTTACATGACTGAGGTTATGTAAAGGAACTCCAGCAAAATCTAAACCTATTATCTTGAACAGGACAAGAGTCTGTTAAATACAGGGGAAAAATCTCTTACATGTGCTATGTATTAATAATGAGAATACATATTTAGATTAGAATTCTTTTCATAACCATTCTTACTNCAAAAAGGAGGAACACCCAAACCCCAACAACTAGATAAAGACATATTCATATGCTGAATAACTGCTGCATAATATCAGAGCATATAGCATACAGGATAAGTGGTCTTATGAAAGTTTATCCACAATGTGCAACTATTTACATATCTTTAAAAAATATTTGGCTTATATAATTATTTAAATGGATGTATGGGACTTCAGAATGCATAGTGGTGGCTCTGCCAGATAAACATTGTAATAACAAATGCCTCCTTTCCTCCTCCTTTTTGTGAGCTTTTATGGGTGAGCAGCATCATATGAAATAATCCTTTGGTCAGTTTGGATCTGCTGTCTTTGCTACGTCCTCTACCAAGGTCTTGCCCACCACCAGCCTACTGGTGTGGGGGTGTGTGGGGGTGTGTTTGTATGATGTTGAAGACAACACATTTCCAGCTACTAGTGCAAAACACAGCACTGTGAGGGCTGCTATAGGAAAAATTAACTCTATCTCAGTCAGGCCCCACACATACCTTTTACAGCAGAAAATTCTGTCCTGTAGGTTGCCTATGAATTAAGGAAAGAAGACCATGTTTTAGGCATGAAAGCAGCATACAGATCATTGAGGTGAGCAAGAACACAGAGCATCATGCTGCCAGGAGCTGTCAGAGTCATTAGGTCCTGTTTCCCTGGAATCACAAGCAATCAGGTTATGTAGTACCACTGATATGTGCATTAAGTTTCTCTCCATCTGCTGTATTGTACTGGAAGAAAACTGCCTTATCAATAAAAAGAAAATGTATAAACCCTGCCTGTAGAAAAATTTTATTTAAACACTCAGACCACACAGAAAGTGAAAGGTAAGACAAATGGCTTGCTTGGGTACATGAAGGAAAATAACCTGCTCTGATGCAGTTTAATTCCTGGCAAGACTAGTATGATAACTGGTATGTGTATTGAAGTGGTGAAACTGCAAGAAAACTTCTGCCATTCACTCGGTTTCAGGAAAACAGCATATTCTCCCTTCTACCTATTGCTTATTTCATGGACAATCTCATAGCTGTTTCCTAATGAAACATTGCATTGGTAATTACTCCCCCACATAGTTTCAGGAGCAGAAAGGAGGTCTCAAGCTTCCTGTAGTTGACAGTTATGAACATAATGGAGTGAAAAATAATATAATTCATTACACCTCTGTTAAGATGTAGTAGAACCTGGCGAAAATCAGTTTCTTCAGCTGGATCTACCTGTGATTTCTTGAAATTATCACCCTGAAACCATCAAAAGCATTTTCAATCTCTAATTGTAAATTTTAGTGTAACATAAAAAAGGTGGGGGTGGGGAAGGGTTTTAAAGAGAAAAACTCAGGTTTGGTAAGTAAGAGAGATTAAAAGAAAAGGTATCTTTCTTCCAATCAACAGAGCTCTTGCTGGTCATTTTGCTTTTCTACACAGCAACTTTCAATGGCTCCTTGAGTTGTTATAGTCTCTGTAGATTAGCAATTTCACTGGATAATTTGGGCTGGAAATGGTCTCAGAAGGTCTCAAACCCAACTTGCAGCTCAAAACAGGGTTAATTACCATACCTGTCAAAGTTTTATCCAGTCAGGTCTTGGCAGTCTCCAAGGACAAAGAGTGCATGAACTGTTTAGGCACTTTTCCATCACCTAACAGTCCTCATGGAAACAGTTTCTTTCCATCAGTCAGAACCTGTTTTGTTTCAAAATATGTCCCTTGCCATGCACCAATCCCCTGTCTTCTTATGCGGAGCTTGGCAAGAATTATATGATTCTTGCTAACCTCCCCATAGGTACTAGAAAGGCAGCTGCCAGGTCACCCCTCCAAAAGCCACCCCTTTTCCAAGCCCAGCTCCCTCAGCATCTCTTCAAAAGGGAGGTGCTGCAGCCCCTTCCGCATTGGACGCCCTCTGCTGAACTCACTCCAAGTTTTCAATGCCTTTTATGTCCTGGGGGACAGAAAACTGGACATAGAACTCTAGATGCATTTCAACAAGTCCTAAGTCAAAGAGTATCATCATCTCCCCCACCCTAGTAGCCGTACTCCCCTTTGTACAGCCTGCATGGCTGCTGGGCCTCTCTGCCACTGGGGCTCACTGCTGGCTTGCTTTCAGTTTGTTGCTCATCAGGATCCCCAGGTTCTTTTCAGAAGAGCTGCTGCACAATTAATCAGTGTACCCCCATTCTGTACTGTTGTGGGTGATTAGTCCATATTTGATGCAGCACTTTGAATTTGTTGACTTTCAAAATGGATCTCTTGGGTAATCCCTACAGCTCTGAATATCTGCCCCACCCTCAAGCATATTAATTGCACTCTTGGTTGGTTGGTTGGCATCTCTAGACCTGATGAGTGTGCATGCTCTTATCTCTCCCAGATAATTGACAGCCATTAAACAGGTCAGGTTCCATATAGACTCTTGCAGTACCCTGCCTCTGGGTAGATTAGGCTTCGTTAATCAGCGACTTCTGAGTTCAAGCACCTACCCACTTTTTCATCCATCTACTTTTCCATTTACCTATACTGTAATCCTTCAACTTGAATGCAAGTATATAAGCAGATTTTGTCAAAAGCCTTGCTAAAATCAAAATTGTCAAATATTTTCTACCTTCGTCAATCCTCAAATGCCATCAAGCCAATCAGGCTGGTCAGGCATGATTTGCCCATTGTAAATTTGTGCTATGCCATTGCTCAGAGACTGGATGGGCATCAGTCTGTTGATGGGAGGTGTTGAGTGACTCCTTTTCAATCTCTTCATTTTCTTTCTTTCTCCTTTACATATGAAACTCCTTTTTTCTCAACCCATGAGTTTTCTTGCTGTTATCCTTCCAATTCTCCCATCATCTCACTAGGGGAAAGTGAGCAAGTGATAGAGAAGGGGCTTAGCTACCAGCCAGGGTCAACCCATCACACCCCATCCATCACACAAGATGCACAGGAAGCATTACGTTGCACTAATTACTTGTAATAGCCTGTATTGTCATCTTCATTCCGAGTGATGGAGTTTATAATCTATATGTGATCTAAATTTTGCTGTTTCCTGGCCAATGTGTGCTTAGTTACTCTGCTTTAGGGACATTTGTTAAAAGTGTGTATCTGAGTACATGATGACTTTAAAACATTTTTTTAAAGAGATGTCTCTCTTTGGTTTTGTGTTTAATACATTTACTGATGGATATGTAATAATGATCAAAATCTTTCAAGAATTTAATGATTAGAGAGATTATTTCAGAGTTTATAACATTGAGATTGAGAACATTTGCAAAGCAGTTGTGCATTTCTCCTTGCATCTCTGCTGTGCTAATCTGGGCATGGTATCTACTACTTAAGGTGGAATAGGAGAGGGAGAGAATGTTAACATGCAGCAAAGTGCGGCCAGGCACTGCTGTTATTAGTAATTTCTATGAGAATACAGAGTTTAGCACAATTGATACCTTGTTAGAAGTATGGGTCTCTAGGTGCTAAAGCAATACAGCCACAAAAGGATGTTTCTCTGTACAGATGTGCAGACAAAGAAGAAAAACAAACTGATTAAAGCATCCTGCTAAAGAACACAAATCTCTGTGGTCTCTTCTGTCAGTCTTTGGAACTTTTGTCCCATTTTTCACCTTATTAACATACCAAACAGACAAATATTCCCTGAATGCAACCCATGTTTATAAACACTGCCAGCTTTATTGACATCTCACCACCTTCAAACTTTCGTGAAATAATGAGTATGTACACCAAATTCTGTCCTAGGAAAATAAATTAACAGATTCCAGGCCACTCTAGAGCTGTACAGACCATACATTCACCTAGAATGCCTAATCAAGGGCACAGGTGAGTTATACAGACCTGTTGTTCAGTTCCTGGGAATCTGTTCAATAGCAGCTGGCAGCACAGTGACATTCTTAGATCACAGAGCTGTTTTCTCTAGCTAAGCCAATGCAGCAGAAGTTGGAACTCTCCTTTCTGACCCCATCTCTGATTGAATTAAAAAAAAAAAAAAAAAAAAAAGAAAAAAAAAGAAAAAGGAATTTTATGCCAATAATTTCAAATAGAAGATAATTCAAAGCAAATTTTATTCAGTAGGGCAATGAATTGGAGCAAGCCTGAAGCAGCCAAACTGCAGGTACTGCATATGGCAGACCCATCAGCAATTTCTAAGCCACCAGCACAGCTGCCTGAGGAACCTGCCAAGAGGCCAGATGTCACTTTTGGAAAGCTACATAACACAGCTTGAAGTGTGAATCCTTTGATGGCAAATCATTTTCACTGGGTCACATTCTGATCTTATTTACAATGTTTCAAAGCTGAGATTTCAAACAAAATAAATGACAAAAGAATTTCTTAAATGAAAATATAAATGACAAATCAACTGAATTTCTTAAAAGATAATTAGTGAGACAGAAAAAGTGTTTACAATTAGATTCTCAGTTTGCAGGAATACAGCTTTCCAATAAAAACAAACATCTATATGTTTAATTTAAATAATGAAAGCAATAAAAGTAATTAAAATTACTGCACATATTTTCCTAACAGGGTTTTAAAAATCTTATTGCAGATCCATGTAAATTACCTTTTATTACCATTTGATGCTAGCAAATAGGTGTGTTACTAGAAATCTAATGAGTATGAAGTGCTTAGCCCTGAATACTTCTTAAGTATTTTTTTTATTAGTCTGTTTATTAAAAAGCTGTCAAGTTTCTACTAAAGGGGAAGTATAAAGAAATAGGACTAGTAAAAACAAATTCAGACTCTCAGCAGTAAAGTTTAACCCCTGTGTGTAAGCCCAGTGATGTCTCTCATATATGCACAGTAAACCATGCAGTAAATGCAACAAATTAATGACACAACAGCATCATTACAACAAGACACCACACCTGTGGAAGACTCAATGAAAGAAATTGTGATGTTTTACTTCTAGGAAGGTAAAGGACCTGCAAAATTTTTAAAGATTATTTAAAGATTACTTTTTACAGAAATTAAGAATTTTTTTCAGAGATAGTTCTTATTTAAAAATCTGCTTATAGGGGAATACCTCTTTTATTTTTGTCTGATTTTGTGTGGAGACGTGAACACCCTGATCTGCAATGTTGCCTTAACCTCCCAGATGTGCTCTGTGATAACCAAAACACATTATCTTTATTATTCTAAGTACCACTTTGCCCATAGATACTCATAAGGCTTCAAAACTTATATGAAGAGCACCACAGCCCAGCTTTGATTGCGCAGCACTAAGAGGTTTTGCTTCTGTGCCTCTCTCCACGCCTGCCAACGAAAGGCCTCTAACAAGATGACCTTATGTTTGCTGGAATGACAAGATCCAGATCGCACGGGAAAGACTCTCTGGGGCTTAACGATTATTAACGTTATTTTCTTCAAGAGGAAAGCCTGTTATGCATTGGGCTTTTTTAAGACAAGTGGGTCTAAATATTATTGTCAAATCTACATTATGCGAGCTAAGATCTATTCTTTCCTGGATAAACTACAAATAGAGGATTTTTGTTGCTTAGCCACATACTTTAATGTTTGAGGTTTTTCTGCACTTTCTAAAACAAAAAAAGTTACATTCGTTACACGATTGCCACGCCAAAAGTCTGTGCAAAATCCATTAATATAATTCAATAAACATTGTTTTAATGGCATACGTTACAATTCATTACATATATTACGTGTAAAACCTTTAATTTAGTATTAAAAAACGTAAGGATAGATAAAGAGGGTTCAGTGTCATATATCTTGTTAAGCAATTAAGAATATGCAACCTCGGATAAATAACAACTGCTATTGCAAACCCATATGCAGGAAATACAAGCTGAATTTGTTATTTTTTACATGTAAAATTGATCCTTTACTTCCACTCAGCTTGTAGGAGGCAATTTAAGGGACTTCTTTAAATTTGTTAACAACCCTTTTTTTATTAAATAGAAATTTATTTGAAATTCCATGGTTTTTAACACAATTTTAAAAACAAAATGTTGATAGAAAAACTAGAACAGAATCTAATTTCTGTCAAAAATACTTTTTGAAATTATTTTTTGCCAACTTATTAGAAATTCATATTTCAAACAGGTTATTTTCTGTAGAACAGAAAACTAGATTGTTGTCAAAAAAAAAATCTAATTTTCAGTTATATTTTATGGTTTTGTTCAAAATATAGGCCATTTACACCATTTTGCTTCTCTGTAACACCTTCATTTTCTTAACCACATTCTGGTAAACAGGTTATTTATATTCTAGTTAAGACATTGCAGTAAAGAGAACATGCCTGAAATTTCAACAATAGGAAGACTCATACAGGTCATGACTCTGTTTCACAATGTTTAAAAGGGTTTCAAAGTGCCTCATCCATCTACTCTAATCCTCTGCCCATGAGCAGTTTCACCCTCAGTTATATTTTATGGTTTTGTTCAAAATATAGGCCATTTTTTTATTTTCCAGCTAAAGATACGACAAGGGGAAGATGTTAGAGAGGCCTGAGAGTGGCACCAGAACAGTGAATAGGGAAATGTACTTAATTTTCTCTTTCAGGAGTAGAAGCTACGGGCATTAAATGGAGGTGCCAGGCAGATGGCTTAAAACAATCATTAGGACATGGTTCACATAAAGCTGTGAAAAATATTTGCTCTGAATGCTGTGGAAGCTAAAAATGTTAAATGGATTCACAATAATAATTCAGAGAAAAAACCTAGGACTAATAAACACAAGTAAAATGGTCCTGGTTTATTGCTCTCCCAGTCAAAAATTTCTGAAGGTTCAGTGTGTGTTCTAGGGGAGGCCCTTATATCCATTGCCACCCACTAACTTACCCCCACCCCTCCAGGACTGCATGAAATATTGTCCCATTCACCCCAGAAAGACCATTTGGCTGTCTCCCCTGGAATCCTGGGCAAATGTATCTGTGGAGTAACCTGCTTCAGCTATGCTTACATTCTTATATCCCTTAAATGTCTGCTAAAAATCTCCAAGGAGGTAAATTTCAAAAATTTCCCCTGGATTGACAATTTCAGTGCTTCTCAGACTATTAGAATGGGGTTTTTTGTGATATCCAGAAATATCTTTTTTTACTGCTAATCAAAGAGATTATGCTTTTGTCCTTGCTTTAGTAGACTTGCAAAACACTTGATTGTAACCTATAAAAACCCAAAACGCAATTATCAAGTATTCTTACATAGTCTCCAATTTTAGTGTTTAAGAATCTGTGCAAAACAAATCTTAGATCAAATCTCCTAAATACCTTTTTTTGGCTTTGTACTGTGTCTGATCTGTCCACATCAGTCTTGCTCTCAAAACTGGATATATTATTTCAGATGAAGCTTTCCCATTAGTTAAGTCAATAACTTCTTGAGTTTTATATGGAATATTTCTAGGAGAATCATTCAGAAATTTTATTATAGCTTTGAGTTCAATTAGCTTTATCCTACAGAACCTTTGTGTCCATATGACAGCCTATAGCCAGTTGGTCTCTATGCTGCATTGACAGCAGATTTCTTTCTTCCTGGGAATGGTACTTTTCAGTTTTCTTAATTGAATTGTCTCCTGCTGATTTTTGCTATAACTCCAATTTGCGAAAATTGTCCTGAAATCTGGTCCTCACCTCAAGGATATTTTTTTTTCTCCTCTTTTGAGGTGCACATATTCTTTTATTTAAGTTAGTACAAGTATGGTATAAAATCACACTGAAACAGCCCCATATAAGAGTCCTTTTGGATTAATCTGCTTTTAGATAAAGAATTGAGAAAAAAGCTCTGCTTTTTTTTTTTCTTTTCAGATTTTTTTTTAAATTTGAGCTGTATTTTCCTCATTTTCTTATGAGAATATCCTATAAAAGCTATATATAAAAAATGCAATAAATTGTGTAGTATTTCTCATTGTCCAGTAAGGCATCCATTCTCACAAAGAAGGAAATTACAATATTATCGACATAAGGATGCTGGCTGTTTTTTCAGATCTTATTATCTCCTAAGAGCTTACAAAATGTTTGCTTTAAAAAGAAAATTAGACCTTCTCTATGTACTGAAATCAGACTGATACCTATAACTTTCTGATTCTTCTTTCACCTTCCTTTTAAGAATAAATACTGTGTTTGGCCTTCTTCAATACCCTGGGACTTTTCTCATGCTCGGTAGTTTGTCTAAGAGAATGACTAATGATTACAAGATTGTATTAGCTAGTTCCTTAAGTACCTTGGGGAGAATTTTATCTGAGCCTGTGGATTTGAATGCATCTGATCTATGCACACTTTAAAAGCTATTTTTTTACACATTCCGCCTGTGTCTGTCTCTATGTTAAAATTAATTTCCCTTAGAGTCTGGTCATAATTAATCTTCTTTTTCCTTTTTTTTTTTCTTTTTGGAAGGAGTGAAGTGAGACAGCATTGACTATTTCAGCTTTCCCTGCAACATCCATTGTGTTTACTTTTCTCTCAAATACATAATAGGATTAAGCTCTGTTCATAGTTTGTAGTTATGTATGTGGAACTAGATTTGTTGCTTTGTTTGGTGTCATGGTAGTTTTAACATATTTTTGTTCCTGAACTCTTTTCATACTGTCTTTTCAAACTGCACTCTGTTTTAATGCATTTATATTCTTTTCTAATTCATTTGCTATTTAGCTCAGTTTTATACGACTACTTGCAGATTTAAAGGCCTTTCAAGACTCTGGATGTCATCCAAAGGGCACAGTTCTAGGTGGGTTTTTTTGTGTCTTTATCTATGTTATGCATACACACAGTGGGATATGTACATGTATTTATATTTTTTTGTACCAAGTATTAATTCAAAACATATTTAGCTGTTTCTAGTAGATGTAGTGGAGTCTTAGATCACTGAAGAAGTGTACATTTCTACAGCTTCATCATTGATGTTCATTCTTACTGAAAACAGTGCACGTGCTGGAGACCATCATGTAGGATAGAGACCAGCCCCTGCAGTGATATAAAAGAATGTGACCCATTCTGTAGGAGATAATGCCAGAAAACAGAGGAAACAACCCAAAATACACAAATATGCCTTTGTTATAGGAGCTTAAGCAATCCATTAAACTTTTATTTTCTTTGAATTCCTAATATAAAATTCTTTAAAGTTTCTTGGAATAAAAAATTATTTGCAGTCATCTACTGACTCACTCACCCACTCAATCAAAAATACACTTATAAGAACTTTAGAAGGTAAAGAGGTTACTCTTGAGGTGGCCAACATTTTAACTGTAGTAGTGACAACATGCACCTCCTCTGAAGAAAAAACCTCTGAAAGAGGCAACTACAAAAGGATCTTCCAAAAAGCTGGTTAGAAAATTCTGTTAAAATACCACTGAGAAAAGAAGTTGAGGAAGATGACACTGCATTTGAAATGTAATTGAATGTGTATTTGGACAAGTTATTGGACTCAAAGTTTTCTTTGCACACATTTTTGCTAAAAAAGACAGTCTTAAATTCTTGAATTCAGCAGGCTTGGACAAAGGTTTCTGTCATGAAAACCCTTTCCTGTTTTGTCTCTGCTCTCATGAATATTAGCTGGAAGAAGGTGGTCTTACTACAAATAGATGTGTTTTACAATCTTCTATTATTCATTGTTTATTTCCTCAATGCATGTTAACTTATTATTTTCACAATTATCATGTAGAATTACCTGCTTGGATATGAATTAACAAATCTCTGTAAATTATATTAGCTGGAGATATTATAATTCCAAGAAAACATTAAAAGTGCTCCTAGAAATGCTATACATCATTGTTTTCTAAATTTTTCTTTCCATTCTTTTTCTTAGTGGCATGCATTTTATTTTCTTTTTGACAGTCATGCACATAATCAAGTTGCAAATCACTGATGGGACCCTGCCTGTTACAGGTTTTCATGTATAATAAAACAATTGCATACTATATTGTAATAAATTGCTTAAAGGAGTGACAACTTAATTATCAAGACAGAGCAATGGGCTAGAATTGAAATACCTCATACCTGTGGATAATGACACTGATAATCTTATCAGAATAATATGGAAGAGACAGCAGTCTGATTTTTGAACCGCAAATTAATCACCCAAAAACATCTGCCTGAAAATGCAAACAAATGTTGATATACCATTAAGAATGCAGGTACATGGCCACAACCAGGAACAGCGATATGGTTGCAGCATAGCAGATACAGTGTGAAACAAAGAACAAAAGAAATGATAAATGATATCTTAATATTCATTTTGTAGACTCAGATCCCTCTCCTTTTTTTTATCCACTGCCCTCCTACATCATATCTGAGTTTCTTGGAAATATTTATTCTATTGAATCCACTAAAATTCTCCTAGAATGAAAACCATTCAGAGCTAGAAATCATTGCATACATAATGTATATGAGAAGAAATAGTTTTCCTGTATCTACATTAACAAACGTTTTTCCAAGGAAGTGACAGGACAAAGACTGTTAATCTCTCTGTAACCAGTGATGAAAGTATCCTTGAATTTTTGGTCAAGAACCCTCAGCTTCAACCTATCTGCTAACATCTGCAATTTGAACTTGAGAGTTGAAATAACATTGCTTACATGTGTGTTTTGCTTAAATGACTATGACATGTACTGTACTTTCTCTCCTTCATTCTTACTCTCCAGCAACCACAAGAAGAGATGTATTGCTCACATCAAGCTCAGACACTTCATCATCATGGATTCAATACTGCAGTCCAATTGGTGTGAGACAGTGTAAGGCAAAGACATAACTAATGCTATGATAAATAAGTCAAAGGCATGGCAAATAGAAAATTTCTTGAGTAAAAAGTTGAAAAGTAAGCAGCTACTAGGTTTTTCAGGCTACTGTTTGATAGGACATTTAAACACAGTCAATTTCATGTAAAAGGTAGCCTACTACGATTATGTAAAATGCTCTTGGATTGAAAATGGAATACTTCAGCATCTTCAAAGAATTTCAGATTAGCATATTTCAGGTTCAGAATTAAGTATTTTACTTTCCTAGTTTATAAATTGTAACTGGTTTTGTTTTCTAGACTATGGTTTCTTGAATAATACAGACCGTATGCCCTAATGCCAGATTTTTTTGTCTTTGTAGTCTCACCAATTTAAGGACTATTTTCTAGAAGATATCAAATCCTGCTTTAAAAACTCAGAGAACAGGGGAACACTGAAAGTGGTAGCAGAAGTGTCAAGGTAATGGGAAGTTCTTTGGGTAAATCTTTACTTGTCTGTAATTTACTGATATCTGTTACACTAAGCCAGCAGGAATTGTGGGAGAATATTACTCCATTTAATTTTTAGTTGTTGCTTTTTAAGCATGCACTATCAGTAATACTAGCTACTAAGAACTATTTTTCATGTAGATACACAGTTCCCATAANCAGGTTTTCATGTATAATAAAACAATTGCATACTATATTGTAATAAATTGCTTAAAGGAGTGACAACTTAATTATCAAGACAGAGCAATGGGCTAGAATTGAAATACCTCATACCTGTGGATAATGACACTGATAATCTTATCAGAATAATATGGAAGAGACAGCAGTCTGATTTTTGAACCGCAAATTAATCACCCAAAAACATCTGCCTGAAAATGCAAACAAATGTTGATATACCATTAAGAATGCAGGTACATGGCCACAACCAGGAACAGCGATATGGTTGCAGCATAGCAGATACAGTGTGAAACAAAGAACAAAAGAAATGATAAATGATATCTTAATATTCATTTTGTAGACTCAGATCCCTCTCCTTTTTTTTATCCACTGCCCTCCTACATCATATCTGAGTTTCTTGGAAATATTTATTCTATTGAATCCACTAAAATACCCATAGAATGAAAACCATTCAGAGCGAGAGAAATCATGGCATACATAATGTGTATGAGAAGAAATAGTTGTCCTGTATCTACAATAACAAACATTTTTCCAAGGAAGTGACTGTTGGGGTTTGGGTGTTCCTCCCTTTTTTTTCTCTTCACCTGTGGAATTTTTTGCCCATCAGTTGCTAAGGGACCATAATGGCCGGGTACTTAAGGGGAA